>NW_019379596.1:77645-150862 GCF_000648655.2 Copidosoma floridanum
AAACTCAACATGCGAAGGTAACTAGAAAATTTTAGATGTTTCTTAAGAATGAAACTTGCCGATATAAAATATTTTTATTATCGAATAAACAATAATTTTAAGTTTAAAGAAAAACAACTAGTAGAAGCTGGCCATACGCATTTTAAAGAAGGAGCAGTTGATTTAATAAACCCAGAGTTAACCATAGACGAGCAGGCAGAACTTCTTCCTTACGATATTAGGTGGGAGTTTCCTATTGAGAAGTTAAGATTAGGTAAAAAATTATAAATTCTTCCTACTGCCACTTAAAGACTATGAAAATAACCATTTAAGTAATCTATCATAATGTAAACAACCTATTTATTCAATTATAGATAAGCAATTAGGAAGCGGGGCTTTTGGAGTTGTGTATAAAGCAGAGGCCTATAGGATTTTGCCTTATGAGTCCATCACAACTGTGGCTGTGAAAACAGTTCGCAGAAATGCAGATTTAATGTATATCAGTGCGCTGGCAAAGGAGCTGAAAACAATGGTTTATTTAGGACAACACTCAAATGTTGTAAATCTTCTGGGCGCTTGCACCAAAAATATAGCCAAACGTTATAACTTACGAATAACTGTTCGAAATATTCATGTAAAAGAATTTATTGAATAAAAATAAAATTACGTTGTAGGTGAACTTTTGGTAATTATTGTGCTTTGTAGATGTGGAAATCTTGAAAGCTATCTCGTGCGTCATAGAAAAAATTTTATTAACCAAATTGATCCAAGTACAGGTCAAATCGATACTTCTATGAGAAAAAATTTAAAGAGGTAAGAATTTGACAGCTTCAACTTCTTTATAAAATATTTGAGCTACGGTGTGTTTTAGTGACAAAACTTATCTTTCATTTTAATAAAACGTGACCGTATTAGTTCCTTAGGGTTGAAGCACGTACATAGAATCGCGTAAAACGTATTGCTTATCGCATAAAATTACAGGATCAGGGAAAGTTAGGTAAGGTAAGCTTTCTGAAAAAAAAATCGTCATCGTGTATGTGTGAGTAAAAAATACGCGCGTAAGTGTTATTAAACCAATCACAGCTGGTATTTGGTTGGCAAGACACATACTCTCTCACTCACACTTATGGCAATAATAAAGTTACGTGCGTATTTTTTTACTCATGTGCAAGATGACGAATTTTTTTACGTAAAACGTAAACGAAGTACTCAACCTATGAATACAGTCAGTAGCTAATGTCAACAATAACAATCGAAGCGTCAATTCCATAATTAATTAGATTTTTGAAATTAAATAAAAAACATATCCTTAGACTTTTAAAAAATTATAGAAATTCTATACGACATATGCGATGACCCAATATCGCAAAGAAAAAGTAAGAAGTGTTACGGCTTATCTGTATAAAATGTATTTACGGCAAATAAAATGAAAAAAAAGAGTATGTGGGCATTAACAAAAACTTTTATTAGGCTGAGAATTTACTTGCAATGGGGAACTCGTTTTGTTGAAAAGATAGCATTGATAAGATAGATTGGTCGACTTCCTCCTACTTTACGCGATACCAGAGGCTTTCATGCCTTTTTGTGACCACAAACTGGCCTATATCTAATCTTTTTTACTTTACGCGATACGCGATACGCTTTACGATTTACAGGGTTTCATGTGCCCACAGCCTAAGTTACAGAGCGATTCATTTGGACACCTTCTAACAGGAGATCACAAAAGTTTTTTGAGGTAGCTCCCTTGTCTACATATAATAATAAAAAGTATAACAGTAATATTAACGAAACCCAAGTACAGCCAAGTGTAGCCTAGGCAGCCAAAGTCCAAATGCAGTCGACCACCCATACCTACATAGATATTTATGTACACCTAGCCGAAGTACATTTTAACGTTCTTTGCATATACAGAGTACTTGTTATACAGTCGAAAATAAATTATCTTATTACTCTTGATAAGAGTCTCCAGAGGTATTAGAGAAGGCTAGGGAGGATATTCAGTAGAAATGTTCGTCCTTAAAAATTAACGCGTATCAGTGACAAAAAATAAGGAGCTGAAAAAAATTTTCCCTTTTTTTTTTTTAAAATATCTCGAGAAAATGACTCACTACATACACTTTGCAACGTGGCATTCAAAATTCAAAAATATGAAATACTTTATTATTTCTAACAATTAGTAATGTTCACCCTGTGTCCAAGAAAGGATAAAATTTGATAGGTTGTTAACCATGTAGTTAGTTCTGGAACTTATTAGATACATCCAACAAAACACAAAACCTGTTATGGTAACCTATTAATTGTAAATGTCACGAACGAAACAAATTTTTTTGGCCTATAGAACAAGACACGAGATCTATGAAAATTTAACTACGGCCTTGTCTGACAGCAGTCTAAACGATAATCACACCATTCACTATTCAGAAATTCAGAATTCTAGCGGCTCAATTGAATCCAGTGATGATTTGATAAATATGACTCTGAGCCAGGCTGGCGTTCTAATTATGAAGGTGATTACATAGAAGAAGATTTTTTGTTCATCTGCACTGAGGATCTTATGTTATGGGCTTATCAAGTGGCAAACGGCATGAAGTTTCTTTCAGAAAGAAAGGCAAGCACTTATCATGTGCATACATATAAAAATTTTATGGTTACGTATTTATAACTAACTGTGGTTTTATGATTCTAATTCTTTTTGCAGGTGCTGCACTGTGACTTGGCTGCAAGAAATATACTGTTAGCAGAGAACAACATCGTCAAGATCTGCGATTTCGGTTTAGCCAAGACATTGTACAAAGACGAAAACTATAAGAAGCAATGCGATGGGAAGTTACCCATAAGGTGGATGGCCATTGAGTCCATCAGAGACGGAGTCTTTTCTACAATGTCGGATGTGTGGTCATTCGGTGTAGTACTCTGGGAATTTTTCTCTCTTGCAGAAATACCTTATTTAGGTGTAGGGTTCGAGGTGATGTATCAGAAAATAATTAGGGGATACAGAATGGCTCAGCCTACTTATGCCACCGATGACATGTAATTGAAATTTTTCATAATAAGTTCGTATTTGAAAAGCCGTTAAGTACTTAATTCGTTTACTTTATTTTTTTTTAGATACAATATTATGCTTCATTGCTGGGAGGAAGAGCCAACATCGAGACCGTCTTTTATAATGCTGGTTGAAAGGATTGGAAAACTTTTACAAAATGATATCAAAACTCATTTTCTAAGAATTTATCATGAATACGAAAATTTTGATAAAGAAAGCCAGTCAGAAAGATAAGATGACAATCAAGCAACAGCATCATTGTCTGAAGATTTGTCAATTTTGCTCAACCAGCGTAACTACGTTTATGCATTGCCTTAAATTGCAAGTCTGCCGTATATAAATATGGATTGCACCATCACTGTTACTCATTATGCAAACGTTTAATCAGTTTTCTATAAGAATTTCAAGAGCAAGTGCATAAGTCCCGAAGAAAGTAGTTGCTTAGTTGTAGTTTAATAAAACAAACATAATATGGTGCAATTATGCTTAATTTTGAAACTATTTGATTTTTCATTATGAAAGAGATTTTTTCAGCAAAACTAAATTCTAAGAGGGCGTTGACAATATACGTAATCTGAACACTAGTATATCTGTAACAGGTGACGAGATAAAGTACATAATGATTCAAAAGTTAAATAAATCCATGTGGGTATAATTTTCTGTGGCACAGGATAGAACAAAAAATATTGCATACGATGATTTTAAACATACGTATGTGGTGCGAAGAATTAGTTTTGCTCTTAATTTATTAACAATTTTTTGAAATTCAGCCTTTTACAATAAAACTCTCAGTCATAGTATCATTTTCACAGATAGTTTGATAGTAAAGATCCTCAATTATATTTCAAGTTAAGTTTTTTTTTTTTTTTTATTAACTAAATCCATGACAATTTTAGCAACGTTCAAAGAGACACCACAATTTATTGTTGCGTGTAAAACTAACAAAGGTTCATGCTTACGTCATATATCTGGTATATAATGCAAAAGCTCCAAACAAATACTTTATAAAATTTTTCAAGCCGTCAAATGACAATTTTTACTCAACCCATCAAATTGACAATCACTAAAGTTTCAAGTAATCGAAATTATATAATAGTAACAGCTTAGTCACAGAACAGCGCTGGTAGAAGCAACAAAAAAAAGTAGACTTGTGACAAAGACAGGGAACAAACAGCGGATGGTTAGGTCTATGTTCTAGCGTGAACTATCTTAATTGTCGTTTAGAAAATCACTATCATACAGCTATGAATAGTGTGTAACATGCAATCGTCACCGTCTAGTGTCTTTACATACTATGTGTATGGTTCTTTGATTCTATGATGGCTACAAGGTGCGTTTATAGGCTTTACACAAATAAACGACATAACTGCATGTTGAGTAGTTATAAGACATTTCCTACATTTATCTACATTGTTAACGGCTTAACCCAAAGTCAGACTTCAAATTTTTAATTCTTAACCATTGGACCTTGAAGTTAGACACACCCTGCAGTCAGCAATGTCAAGCTTTCAAGGATGGAAAGATCTACTGACTCTCAAAATTAGTACTGTAATCGCAGCTAGTTCTGATATTTTTGTTAGTACCAACTCAAATACTATAGCTTGATGTCCTAGGCTCCTTATGACTCAGTTCCATGCGGAATTCGACGAGCCTGCAGTTAATAATTTAATTGTATTGCAGCATTTTTTTCGGGTATTTTTTTTAGTGTCGATTTGAGGAGCGTAGGGATAAAATTTTTAATTTAATGTAGTTCTCTGTCTTACATTTTTGCTTATTCTCTAACTGCAAAATGGAAGAAATAGCTTAATTATTAATAAATGAGATGAAAACTCATTGAATTTTAAATATGATGGAACTGAAGAACTCCTTGGTCAATAAATAATTTGAATACTTATCAAAAATTTCTAAACATGTACGAGGCCAAAGCTTAGCTGTGGTTCAGCGTAATGTAACTAAACTACTTCTGGAAACCTTTTTACGCATTATTTTGGTCGTGAGGTTGAATAAACGTTATACAGAGCAGATTTAACACTTACATACAAAAATTTTTTGAATCTTTGACAATTTACAACTCAAGTTTTTGTATGGAATCAACGTGGTTCTCGGCTCGTGAAATATTGTTTGTATTGTACAGTCAAATAAAAAATTTTTTTTTTCGTACATATTTAACTTCATTCAAATAAATATCGAAGACAAAACCATGATATTAAATTTAACAGCCGTCAAAAAAATGAGTCAACTAGCTCTAATTAGTTAACTTACGAAGAAAATTAAAATGAAAAAAGTGAAAAATCATAAGATCGATTTTATATTTTATACGATGCCATGGATATAAGCCTCTGCTTTATCCAAATGTGACCGAGTTGCAGATAAATGAAGGAGAAACTCTTAACATTACATGCATAAGCACCGGCTACGTCAATTTTTATTTTCCCACCAACAATTCAGGGGGTAGAGTGAGTTCAATGACTTGAATATTTCATGTACACAAAGATTGTATAAAAAGACCTTTTAATAATATGATAACCACTAATTTATACATTAATAAAAGACGACTTCTCAACCCAATGTTATACCAGAAGGCAGAAGCACCAACAAGACATTTATAAGATCATCAACTGTTTTAGGAGACACTGGCTGGTATTGTTGCGCTGATGAAACCAAACAAATAACTAGTATGACGGTCAAGGATCGCAATGATTCAAAAGTCACTTGGATTTATGTTTATGTTAAATGTAAGTTTAAAACAAATTTCAGCTTTTTAGTTTATATCATAAAATGATAAAATACTGTCATACTACTGGACATACTACATACATACTTTTTTTTAATTATATGGTTTTTGTCAGTTGTGAACCTTCATGGTTGTAATAAATAGCCCTTCCATTCATTATTACTTGAGAAAGTACAAACCAACGGTCTTTTTGGGCCAACAATTATCTAATCGCGTAACTAATACACGGTACTTTTCAGCAAAATTATGTTTTTTCACTTTTTACATCTTATTGTCTTACAAAATAAATTGCATGAATTCAAATATTTTTAATAAGAAGTTTTTTTCTGAGAAGTGTCAGGTGTAGATTAAAAATTTTTAACTGAAAACATTTTGCATTACATGTCAATACACTATGGTGTTCCATTCAGTGAGTCTCGGACGAAGTCAAGATGGAGGGGGGGGGGGGAGGCGGTAGTAATATGTACAGAAAAGTCGCTAAAACCGTTGTAACCGCTAACCGCGAAAACTACTCAACCGATCTTGCTGAAATTTTGCATACTGATTCGATCTTGATACTTCCTAGATAATTTTAGTATAGCTCTTATCTTGAAAAATTTAATATATAAATAATATAAACAAGTTCAAAGTTTTGTAAAAATACGATAGCGTTTCACTTCAGTTCAGTAGGATCCGCTAAGTGGCATAAAAGTTAAATCGAAGCTACCTGCAATAGAATTAAGTAAGTCTGGTTATTATATGCCTGAGCAAAGTATCGAATATCACAGTCGATCATTGGCAGAGTGTAATTCATAGAGCTGGAAGTTGTACAGCTGGGTATTTAGGCTATCAACAATACTGTTATCTAATGGATAAGCGACTTACGTCGAACACGAATAAGAAGGTGTTCTAAATGCTTTAACGTCTCTGGCGAAATACCAGGAGATGTGTCTAGCCAGAGCCCAATCTGCTTCAGCATTTTGGGATTACCCCGAACGGAAATTTAACTAGGCTGTCTCGGTAGTGAGAGGGGGCTCTAGGCCCAAGGTAGGTTTTGTTACGGTGGAATTGGTAGGGACTAGGTAGGAAGCCTAGCTAGGTATCTTCCATCACACTCTTTCTTGTACTGTACCTACAATATATACAATTGATGTTAATGACAGCCATTTCGGAGCAGTGTGTGAAAGATAATTAACTGACATATTAAAAGTTCTCTGCATTTTTATTGAATAGTTTAAAAAATTTTTGGGTAAAATGAGTGAAACAGTGAAACGATTGTTGTCATTAATTAAGGAAAGGGTCAAGAGATGTCGTGCTTTAAAATTGCACGTGCAATTGCAAAGGAGGAAGAAAAAGAAGTACAGAAAAATTTAATAAAAATTCTCACATTTTTATAAAAATTGACATTATTTTTTCTTTACTGTGTTTTTTTACGTTGTAGAAATAATTTGTTTTTTTTTTTAATAAAAAAATTTACCATTGTTGTAAAACATTGTACTATTTTTTATTCTCCTAGTCTGAGAATAAATTTCTTGGAGTACAGTATATTACCCATACCTAGTGAGCGAGGTTGAGGAGCAGAGCAGAATATATACTTCAAGCACTTTCGATTGGGGTATGCAGAAAATACTCTAGAGAGGTTGCATAGGTAGGGCCAAGCTAAGCCGCGTTACATCACGCCATCTGCCTCTATACTTTTGCCTCGCTGGGACCTAGCTAGGCTAGCTAGGCTGCCTAAGTAGGCATAAGCTAGACCCCCGCTAAGCTTTCTGATCAGGCCATAGCAATTCTTCCCACCGACGTGAGGCTATCAGAGCAGATATTGCTACAACAACAAGTCAGGGAAAATAACCTTAAAGAGTTCTGTCAGCCACAAGGTTTTTAACTGAAAACGTTTTACATTACGTGTCAACATACTACGGTGTTCCATTCAGTAATTCTCGGGTGAAGCCATGACGGGGGCCGCTAGCTGACTATCTATGAGGCGATTTTACTATGAGAGAGTCATCCACCCGCCCCCCTCTTGTGAGATTCTTTACTAGTATCTGTAAATTTGCATGCCATGGTAAAAGGCATCGTGTACTAGTTGTCTGCTTATATAAAATACTAGTGATTAGGTCATATAAAATACATCATAAAGTATAACCTTGGAAGGAAGTGATGGACGAAGTTTCGAAGCCGAGCCCTACAGCCCTACACTCTACTACCTTAGCCACTGAGAACTCCCAACGCTGCACGCTATCTACAGTGGCATTAGGAAATACCTGTAGCCGATATCGTACTGTTGGTAGCTCTGCTTGATTTTAAGAATATGCCTATCCCAATTTATACAGGAAAAATTTGACTTGCAGCTAACTTAACGATAAAACCATTTCGCACCCTGAAGAAATTCGACAAATAAATTTGAGCAAATTGAGACAACTAGTTTTCGTTGTTCTAACGGATTTCTGGCCAGTATTTGTCAGTTAATCTGTGAAACAGGAATAAAGAGACTGAATTAAGCCAAAATATATGAGGCATATCGTCAAAAATACTTATCTTCTGATATTTTAAAATTCGAGTATGAAATTTCAAGTAAATAGTAGTATGGTCGCCGAGGCTTCATCTACTTTCTCAAACTTACCTCGTTGCGCGTGCTCCCGTGGGACTTGATTTTTTGTACCATCGGCTAATAGATTGATTACAGTCACGTTTAATTCCTGAGTACATTTTAGGCAATAAAAAAACTTTTATTTCATATTGTTACAACTAAATATACAATGTTTATTACATACAACATTATTATAAAAGTAGTTTTGTACATATGATTAAAGTTATTACCACACATTTTAGCAATTTTAATTTTACTTGTTTTTTTAAAGGCATGGATATTATTAATTTTGATACGAATTTTTTTTTTATTTCATATCCGATTAAGACAGAATTGTACCCTGAGGTTGTTCATTATAACTATTTATCACTTTGTTCTGATAATATTCTTTTAATATCTTTACAGATATCTTTTTTAGAGATATTTTTTTTTTTATTGCACCATGTGTGTTTTTACATAATTTTAGTGATGGTTGTGGGATGAGCTAAGTAATTAGAAATTTTGGTGTATCAGTGTATTATGACTTATAAATACTCGATACGCTTGGTCTTAAAGTTTGTTATGTACCACTGGCATAACACCCTAACATTGTTAGTCGTATCATTTAAATTCATCGAATTTTCTTTATACTCTATACTTTTCCATGTTTTTTTGGACTCATTTACAAAGTTCTTTGAAAAATGCAAGATGAATCCAATGATGACAGACTTTGAGTCTTCCTGGCGTCTAAACATACTCTAGACTCCAATGAATATACTGCTCAATACTTCTACACCCATGATTTCATTTTTTTCTCTTAATAAATACTTGCAATCCTTTTTTTTGAAAACTGCACCCGATTCAACCGATCACTGCTTAATCTTCCGATGCCCTTACTTAATAACCATACCAAAGAAGACTTCAAATAAGGACTCGAGAACTGGCTTTATTAGTAACGTATACGCGTGGTCAGTTTTTGCAAACTATGCCATTGCTACTTAAATACTTATCAGGCAGTGATCTCGCATAACTTTGGAAAGCAAATCCTCGTAAGTTGTGTTACCAACTTTTACCTGGATGTTATTCGATTCAGATAATTCAACATTCGTTCCAAATTTATCGCGTATTCAAAAGCTGATATCTGTGTATCTCGTAGACCCAAATGACCCAATTACTGAGCACTGAAATTTTAGATTGTACTAAATTTCTCATTTCTCAATGTTTTTCGATGTAAATTGAACCAGTTTTACTTATTCTTTATCTGCAGCATCTTGTGCGATTAAAACGACAAACACTTTTCTGTTAAGTAACTTTTTTTTTTTTTTAAATGATTATTTTAGTGCTGATATCACTTGCTGGTATTACTGCGCATGGTTATAAAATTAGCACCAGTCGCTGCGCCCCCAATTACTGCGCGGGTATCTCCCATAAGGTTTCCATGCTGAAGCCCTAGACCCAATTGCTGCTCACCAATCACTACGCACGGCTACAAAGTTTTGTAGGTTAGATTCGTTTAGAGTCACTCAGTTAAACAATTATAAATGTCATGATGTAAAGTATGATTCTGGATTGAACGTTATTAATGTCCGTACGTGCTACAATATCCAAACACCCAAATTTTTCAGTCTGTTTTTCTTATTTTCAATTACCGTCGAGTGCGCAGTAATTGGTGCCTGCGCAGTAATTGGGTCATTTACCCCTATCTCTTTCAAAACAGCTTTAGCTTGAGTTTTTGCTTGAAGAGAATCAAAAGTTTGTAGAAGCTTCAGAAGGTTATCAGGAGTTAAAGACGCATTACGTGAGTGTCTCTTTTCGTCGAGATGATCAAACGGAGTTCTAAATTGTGACTTTCTTGGATATAGAATCGAATCATTCTCATAAGTTTTATTAACAGTTTGACACAGTCATAATTTACCATGGTACTGAAGGTTAGCGTAATAGTCCTTAAAAAGCGATAAAATGTTTAGCAAGGCTGAGATCCATACATGTACGGGAAAAATTCACCAAATGAGTCATTATTGATATGACGTAACACCATGTTAAATGGACTATGCCCATTGATTTCAACAAAAATATAACTATTTAAAGTTATAAAATTATCATCTGGTGCGTACACTTCATGTTTTAATATATACGCGCTCCACTATTGAAAACAAAATACACTGTACCAGATTTTATCAACACAATACAGATCCTTCAGCGTTAGACCATGTTCAGCTTTCATGGCAAGACTTATCAACACTTTTAAATGGAAAATACTGGCAGTCTAATCCACCATCGCTAATATTATGCGTACCTTTGAAAGTCTGGCCTTTAACTTAGCTCCAATACGTACGGTATCTTCAAAATATACTATTGGGGCCCTTATTTAGCTTTAAACTTAGAAATGTCACAGGTACTTTCACTATGTCCATAAATTAAACCTCATTTAAGACGCATAACCTTAAATGCACGAGTTTTACCATCTGTAGATTGCCCGACAACTTTAATGCTTTCTTCAACCAGTATGTTTTTTTAAAAAATCCCATCTTTTATAAATGACGTCATAACCATATGTATCGTCCAGAGTTGCCAGATCATTAAAAATTTTCCATTTTGTTAAAAATGGAATTCCATTTTGTCCAAAAATGTTAAAAATATAGAAAATTAAAAAAAAATGATACTTAAAAATATATTACAGTCTTAATTCGTGAAGAAATTAAACAAATAAACAGTAGTGTCAAAATAAGAAATCAATTTGAAATTGAAAAAGGTTTTACAAATAAAATAGTTAAGTAAAAGTTTAACAAATAATTTAAAAACAATTAAATAAAGCAAACTTCTTACACACTTTTATTAGTCATCAATACATGGTGAAATTGTGTTTGCATAGATGAGATTTTTTCACCTCCTATTGGTGTCACAATAGTTATTTACGTAACGAGTGCGGAAAAGACGATTTCCTGCACGAGTCTATATCACACGAGTGCGGGAAATCGTCCCGCACGAGTTGCGTACAAGTTTTTTCGCAATAAGTGTGCGGAAAATAGTTGTTTTTCGCACTGATATAAGTGTGGATAAACCGATTTTCCCTAATAGTGTGCGGAAACTATTTTCCGCACACTGTGCAGAAAATCGATTTTCCACATGAATATCAGTGCGGAAAACACCTATTTTCCGCACACTATTGAGAAATGGTAGTTTTCCTACGAGTTTGAATTGTCTCTGTTTGCGAACCGAGAGGTTTGCGGCCCAAGCCGAAGGCGAGGAACGTAACGAGGTTCGTAAAGGATACTTTTCGAACGAGTTCCGGAAAACTGCTTTTTCGCCCGAGGAAGTACCAGCCTCCCAAAACCACCTGAGGGCGGAAAAATTTTTTTTTGTCTCGCGGCAGACCGTGTTGCGCAAATGAAATCTATCAAATTAGATCACCATGCACCGATTTAAGCTCTGCAAATCAGAATCGTCGAGGCCTAGATGTAAATTATAATTTATCACATGATATTAATTAACTATAAATCTTTTTTTTTTTAATTTATTAATTTATTACTTGTCAAGACCCAAGGGGAACAGGAGTACTGTTCTACGAATATGTCATAGTGTTGGAGTTATTTGAGAGGTGCAAAGGTTGCAGCAATTTGTATTGGTTGTTTGAAAATGTCGCATCCATGACACTTAAAACAACACAAAAAATCAGCAAATGTGTATTGAGAACAAAATAATTCAATATAATAAACCCCTAATAAATACTTTTATTTAACGGTAATAAACTGTCATATAGAACCTTAAAACAAGATCCATTGGAAATAGATTCGTCTACGTTCTCCACTCAGCGCTGAAAGCGTTTACTTTGGACAAACATAGCAAATATTTAAATAGACAAGGAAATTGTACAACTTTAACATGTTCTTGATAAAAATTTCGACCGGCAAGCGATGGTACATACAATGGGAACTATAACAAAAAATTACATGTCAATAAAAAAAAAGTGAATACAAAAATTGTCTAATACGAACATATACAATTTATAAATTAAAAACGTTATTTGACAGGAGAGGATTATATTAATGAATGGCGTAGAAGATTCATCATGGATCACTGAGGTCGAACAACTGTTTTAACCAGCAATGTTGATAGTGGCTTCTTGACTATAATATATACATATAAGAGCGCGTGGTGGCTCAGTCGGCTAGGTCGTGGATTGGCAAGCGGGAGACCGTGGTTCGATTCCCGGCAAGTACCTCTGTGATTTTTCACATGTGCTTTTTCACCACGCAATGCTCCTCGAGGAGGGTTTAGGCGACCTTCTTGCAGCATAATTGCCTAATTTCCCCCAACCCCCTTCCCAGTAATTGGAGGCCTCCCATCCCTCTTCCCTTCCTTCTCCAAAGTGCTAAGTGCCCTCAGTAGTGCCCTTTATAGGAGCCGGACGTAAAGCACTATAATATATATATATACATGTAGCTTATTTGATATTGAAGCGTAGAAGAGAAGTAAAGTGCGTACGTCTCGGCAAGTCGGTGGTTGGCTGCAGTGGGCTTGAGCAAAGTTCGAACGCCGCAAGCTCTGTTGCAACGATAAATTAGTATATACTTATATATTTTCCTACGGGAAATCGTGAGTTCGAACGCGTTTTTTCAGTTTCTGTATAGCTGCCTTTGAAAAAAGTTCACTACACTGTTCCCTTCCATGTATACAAGTAAAATAATTTTTTTCAACGAGTGTGTTCACATCATTTGAGGTATGTACCATACGTTTGTAATGCTTATCTAAAAACTCCACCGTTAATACACAAGTTCTTTTTTTCCTTCGCTTCCCCTGCCAGTCTACCCCTCTGAATATGGTGCACGCAATTTGTTAACTATGCGTCAGTTTTGATGTGTATTTTTCAACTTCTCTACAAATTTTAGCTGACTGTAAGTATAATTATATGAAACAATTCACTAAACTTTATATATTTAAATCCATTGAAGCCCTATTTATATATTTATATATATATATATTTATGTCAAATATACGTTTTTCTCTACTGGAAACAAAATGTTTAGCATACTACAGTTAAAGAGTTCTAACCTTTAAAAAAAGAAACAAACTGTTAAATAATCAACTATAAGTGAGTATTGTTGTCTTTTTTTTTTAAAATGTTTACTGATTATGCACACCATTGTTTAATTCAATCATTTTTATTTCTCAAGGTTGCTCAACCATAGAAATCAAGAGAAGACGATGACTGAATAATCAGATGAAAACATTTCACAGGAATTAATTGATGCTGCTCAAGATGCTGTGACTGATACACTGCCTGATGCTTCCAAAATAAAATACAAAGCTGCATATGAGGTATTTGTTGAATAGATGAAAAATAAATACCAATTCGTTTTCTGAAACTGTACTTTTGATTTATTTCAATGATCTAAGCAAGTCTCTAGCACATCCCTCTTTATGGTCAAAATTTTCAATGCTCCGACCAATATTTTATACAGAGAAAAATGTAGATATTAGGCAATATTACTAACTCAAAATTTTCATCAAGAAATTGAATACTGGATACAAATAAAAAAAGCATCGCTTTTCACAACGGATGCGTGAAAGAAGTTCCTGCTTCAAGCTCCAGACAAAGATTTTCTAGGCATTAAGGTGATAACTGTTCTTTTATTTAATACTAAAATATGTAGCTTTAAATAATTTCCATTAACTAACCTTAAAAATTATAGGTCGCTTTGATATTCGGCCTCGCAGGTGCTTGTCGAAGACAGGAACTCCATGATCTATGCATTAGTGACATTCAAGATAAACAGTAATATCTCGTAGTTACACTGTCCAAAACAAAAATCCACATAGTTCGCATTTTCACGGTAAATGAACCATTCCGTACAGTAATTGTAAACTACATCAATTTGAGATCCAAGTCGAATAAGTTAGTTCCTGACAATCTATTTGTAAAATATCTGAATGAAAAATGCACCAGACAGATTGTTAGTAAAAATGGACTCGGTGACTACACTATTAAAATTGCTAAACGGTTAGATTTACCCTAACCTCAATTGTACGCTTTTCATAGCCTAAGCAGAACTTCAACATCTCTGTTGGCAGATGCAGGAGAAAATGAAGTAGAGATTAAACGTCATGGAGGATGGAAATTGACAAAAGTAGCTGAAGGCGACATAGCTGATTCTGTAAGTAATAAGCAAAAACTGTGTGACGAAATAGTGTCAGATATTGTTGAAATAGGAGATAACAGTCAGGCTTCATCGTCAAAACAAGTAAAACTCAATGATTCCAGTGTATTCCCTCCAAAGGTTGACATTACTGATACAGTTGAAGTGTCATCAAAAGACACGCCTTAAAAAATGAACATCGATGAGACATCTTGTGACTCTTTCACTGCAGCAGCCATCAAAAACGTTACAATGAATATAAATTCTTCAAATTTTAGCTCAAATTCATGTATCTTCAAACCTTTTCATTTGAATATAACATTTTAATGTTAATTCTTTTTTGGTGGTTGATAATTTTTACTTTGTTACTATAATAGCAATTATTGAATGTTGATCTAATTAAAATTTTTTATTGATGTTATGTATCTGATTCAATTGTAAAATACTTTTATTTAACGGTAATAAACTGTCATAAGTAAACATTTTGTAATAAACAAAAACATTTTATGGAAAGTCTTTTATTTATTTATTAGAGAAGGAGAAAATCAGTTAAATTATAATTTAAGTTTTATAAACTTTGTTTCGTTCGACGATATACTGTCGGTCGGCCCCCCCTCCTGATCGTCTCGGCGCTTCATTACGCCGCTGCCGCTGGCATCGACGGCCTGTGCCGGGACCAGTTCAGTTCGTCTCCTGATACACAGGTTCACGCATCAGCTGGCCAGCTACAAGCCTCTACCAGCCAAGCCACACCAGCAGCAGCCAGCAAGCCGCTCGAGACAGCTAGTCCACCAACAATATCAGCAGGGCATAGTACGCAGAAAGCACGCTATTCATTGTCGCCGGGTCCGCTTCCCTTGTACTCAACATATAAAGAGTTTCTCGAACAAACTTTTATTATTTTTTGTATTATATCTGTACAGTTGATGACCTCACTTTGCACAATATGTAATTGAGTGTGGTTTTAATAAATATTTTAATATTTATAAATAAGCAATCATAAAGAATAATACATAAGAAAAGTACAAAACATAGCCTTGACACAATGTACTGCCATGCTGATTACTGAGAAACTGCCCGCAATCGTCGAGTCTTCCAATTATTTTTAAACCACTTCTTTAGTCACGTACATAAAACACCCACAACATATATCTAAAAGAAGGCTTGGAAAAATATTCCGTACTGTCGCTTTACCTAACGGAATAGTGTTATATGATTTTACATTTAGCTTAACTCAAAAAATTACCTTATTTACGAGTATAAAAATTTTACTAAAATAAGTTGTATTAAAATTCAAATAATTCATCCATAAAACCTTGTATGAGTAAACTGATAAGAATAAGAAAGATGAAGATAATACAAAACTTTTCTTGAAAAAATTTTGAAGACAAATTCAAGAATTGAGTAAACACTTACTTATGTTTTTTGAAAAATGACAAATAAATAAAAATTAAATAAATATTTATCAATGTTGCTACAAAAAACATTTCATAGTATGAATTATATATCAATACACGTTATAAATCAAGTATTAAAAAACTAGTTGATTGAAAGACAGTAAATAAATATATATTTTTATTGAAAATGACATATGAACCACAGTTTGGGGAAAATAAGAGGTAAACACTTCTCAATCTTAAATAATGGCTGAGTGGATACGGTGTAAGGTCGAAGTTTTGAAATCGTTGGTTTTCTCTACAGCAAAACTAAAGGTAAATTATCTCATTTTACTGAAAATCTTCGGGAAATCTACAATATTATGGTGACGCATTTAAGACCGCAATCAACAAAATTTACTCTCAATATGGATATATACGAACCCAGAAAGCTTTTCTGAAACCTTACCTAACCAATTTATGGACTTACTTTTTTCTTTCCTGGAGTTAAAATTAGCACTTAAAAATAAAAATATCGATTTAGCCCCTGGATTGGATGGCATAGATTATAAGGTCTTAAAAAACCTACCTTTTAAGTACAAACTCATCGTGCTTGATATCCCTAACAAAAAGTACACCTTCATCAAATAATCTGGTTCATGAAAAGATGTATATATACACTTCGTTTAAAACCGTATAACGCTGGGTTAACGCCTATTTCTTTCATATATCCTGCCTTTTCAACTCCTGGAAATGCTCCTTAAAAATAGAATGTAGTTGTGAACTGAAAACTTAAATTTACTCCAAAAAGTCAGCATATCTTTAGAAAAGAGCACTCCTGTATCGATAATCTGATTCATTTCTGCCTAAGCACACAGAAAACCTTTCAAGGGAACAGTGACTTGTGTGCATTTTTTCTGGATATTAAATTCGCCCTTGATCAAGTAAATATCGATGTTCTACTAAACAGACTAGCCCAACCAGGCTTTTTACCACAAATCATCAAATTTGTTAGTCTTTTATCTCGGGAAAGGTATAGTTGCACTGACCGAAATATACGCTCCTTTCAGATTGCATACAGAGGCATACCTCAGGGTTTAGTTTTCAGCCTACTGTTAGACGCTTCATATATTTCCTCCATTACAGCTGGCTTAACATCTGATTACCATATTTCCCAACTCACAGATGAACTAGTAATATATGTCAAAACAAACCCAAAATATGACTGTAAAGTTATAATGGAAGAAGTTATAAATATTCTAAACACAAACCTCAACACAGTTGGCCTCAATATCTCCGCTTACAAAACACATTTCCTCTACCTGAACAAGAGAGAAATCAAACCAGAAGAAACTGAAATCAAAGTAGGTAATACCTCTACCATATCCAAAAATAACGTGAAATTTTTGGGAGTACACCTAGCCTACAAATTGTCCTTAAATAATCACATAACACTTGTGTACAGAAACTGTATGACAGTTTTTAATATTCTCAAAATCACGTGGTGGCTCGATCGGCTAGGTTGCGGGTCGGAACGCGGAAGACTGTGGTTCGATTCCCAGCCATTGCTCTTTCGAGCGAGTACCTTCGTCAATTTTCACATGTGCTTTTTCACCACACAATGCTTCCTTTCGCAGAAAATTGGCCTATCTATAAAATTATTTTACTTGTATACTTGGAAGGGAACTGTGTAGTGAACCTTTTTCGAAGGCAGATATACAGAAGCTAAAAAAACGCGTTCAAACTCACGATTTGCCATAGGAGAATAAATAAGTATATACTAATTTATCGTTCTGAGAAAGCTTGCGGCATTCAAACTTCGCTCAAGCCCGCTGCAGCCAACCACTGACTTGCTGAGACGTATTTTGGAATTTTTTGTTACAGTCCCCATTGTCTGTAGCATCGCTTGCTGGTCGAAATTTTTATCAAGAACTTGTTAAAGTTGTACAATTTCCTTGTCTACTTAAGTATTTGCTATGTTTGTCCAAAGTAAACGCTTTTGGCGCTGAGTGGAGAACGTAGACGAATCTATTTCCAATGGATCTTGTTTTAAGGTTCTATATGACAGTTTATTACGGTTAAATAAAAGTATTTATTAAGGGCTTATTATATTAAATTATTTTGTCCTCAATACATACTTGCTGATTTTTTGTGTTGTTTTAAGCGTCATGAATGCGACATTTTCAAACAACCAAAACAAACTGCTACAACCTTTACACCTCTCCAATAACTCCAACACTCTGACATATTCGTAGAACAGTACTCCTATTCCCCTTGGGTCTTGACAAGTAATAAATAAATAAATAATAAAAAAAAGATTTAAAGTTAATTAAAATCATGTGATAAACTATAATTTACATCTAGGTCTTGACTGAGGTAAAGTGCGATATGCCGTGGATACGCTCAGGTATCGCAGATTCCCTGAGGTGAAGTGCGATATACATCTGATTTGCCTAAGTATCGTAGATTCCTTGAGGTGAAATAGTATACGCTGTTGATTAGACATTTATCGCGAATTTTCTATGTAATATTTTTGGGTGTTTTAATCCTCAAAGTGAAAGAATTAGTTAACTGAACCGCCAAATAAAAGATCACTTACCAGTGAGTAGCTCATTAATTTTACATACTTTCCTCAGGTGATTTTTAGTAAATGCGCAATTTAGAAGGCTATCGCATTTTACCTGAGAAGATCAGCGATATGCATTAACCCTCAAAGAGCATTGTAGCGAACGCAGCGAAGTTGCAGACGTGACTTGGAACGCCGAGTCACGATACAGGAGAGGCATATTGAAATGATTTGGTGTTTCAATTTTAATTTGTAATCACAGACAAGGTCAAAACTCATGTGACAAAGGGACTACCCATGTAAAAAAACGCGGAGAATTCAGTTTGGCTATCAATACTAACCAAACAAAATTGTTTCATTGAAATACAATTTTTATTTTGGAAACGGTTGATTCTACGTTAATTTTGATGGTACCATGAGATACTTCGTCGGATTTGACCTACTTGGAGGGCCTTTCAGCATGATTTGACTTTAAGAAAATATTTTTGAGGAGGGATAAACTTAAAGTGGTCACTTATGGACTATAGTCATAATGAATCGTTATCATCATAATAAACACTTACTGCTCAAATAACAATCCTATTAAATCCAAAAGTGTGAGGTAGGACCGCGAGGAGTTGTGCGCTTAGCGGCTTTCCAAGCCTACCAGCCCCCCGCCACTGGCCACTAACTGAACTGCAGGTTTCGCGATCGATGTTTTTTGTACAACTTCCTCGAAAAAAAACCATTCTGGTAGGTTGTAGAGCAACTCTCAAAAAAGAAAAGCGCTTTTGAAAAATTTGCCCAAGCTGGCCCAAATTGTTCTGAGGGCCGTTTTCAAAATTACTTTGTTTTCACTTTTTGCAGTAGATTGCAAATAGTTTGCATCCTATATTGTTACAACTTCATGTGCATATTGAAAGCTGCAAAACTTACACCTAAACCAAATTTTGGGTCTTGATATTCATTGGAAAGCGTGTTGTTAATTTCTGAAAAAATGGCTAAAAATCGTGGTTTTTGCAATTTGCATGAAAATCAGTTGACTGATTATACACCACAAAAGCTCAATCGATTCGTAATTTTATTGCACTTTTTTATATTAGAGTACTTTTTTCAGTCAGATGCATCGTGTTTTCTCATACAACAGCGAAAACCGTTTTTGTCAGTGTTTGATCATTTTTTGACAAGTTTTTTTACAATATAACCACGTCAGAATGGGATGTGTTTTTTTATTATGATATTACCTGACAAATAAAAATTTAAAAGAACCGCTATGTGTACAATTAACAATTTGAATACGCTGATTCTCTTCTTACTCAAACTAAGTACAGTAGAGCATGCAAAGCACTAGGGAATGACTAAGACAATACAATTATCTATATAATCAATATACCAACCTACAACGGCCCATATTAGCCACGGGCTTCACAATGAGGGACAAATGTTTCCGCCGCAATGATATTATGTCAACATCGTACCGGAAGCATAGTAGTAAAATGAAGAAAGCAGTAGTTGAGTTGAGTTGAGTTGAATTTATTTAGTCAACAATGGACTCAAGGTCCTACAACGCCGAAGCATAGTGTATATAATATAAAAAGAACAAAATGACTGAGCTAATACAATGGCATCAGCCTAACCAAATTCGCATTAATAAATCATAAAAAAAAGGTATAACAAAAATAAAGAAATAAACTTAAAAGGAAGAAAATGTACATATATATACATACAAACGCACATACATACATATGCATACACACATATATATATCCAAAAAGGATATATATATATACAGACTAGCCCAACCAGGCTTTTTACCACAAATCATCAAATTTGTTAGTCTTTTATCTCGGGAAAGGTATAGTTGCACTGACCGAAATATACGCTCCTTTCAGATTGCATACAGAGGCATACCTCAGGGTTTAGTTTTCAGCCTACTGTTAGACGCTTCATATANAAAGGAGCACCCTGAAACAGGGCCGATCATAGCATCGGCGTAGATCATGCGGAAGAGTATTCCATAGTCGTGGACCAGCTACGTGGAACGAATTTTGATAGTAAGAGGTGCTAGAATATGGGATCACCAAATCAAATTAGGAGCGACGAAGAGAGCCACCATCTCCAAGAGGCCTAAACTGGAGTTGATTAGCAAGGTACTCAGGTAGACCCACTACCCAGCATCTTAACCGCCTGTAAACGCCCAGAAAGAAAAGACTTGATCCAGCTGCAAGCAGAATCGAAAAAACCAAGAGAAAGGAGTTTTATTACTAGCACATCAATATTGAGCTCATCGAAAGCGCGCCGAAAGTCCACGGACACTAGTAACGTGACATGACCCACATCCATGGACGCCCTACTTTCATCGACAAGATAAATCAGTGCAGTATGAATACTGTGGTGCTTACGGAAACCCAACTACTGGGGGCCCAGCAGTCTGCTAGACTCCACGAAAGTTGACATCTGCCTGAGTGCCGTCGCCTCAAGAAACTCCAAAGGCGCACATGTCACGCTAATGGGCTGAAAATGATTCAACTCAGAGGGTTGCTTCACCTTAGGTAGAGGGGTCACAAGTGCTTCCCTCCAAACAGTCGGGAATATACCCGACTGAAGGGAACAATCAAATATGTATAAAAGGATAGGCGTAATAAAAGGCATGGTGAGCTTCAACATCTGCAACGTGATCCAATCTACTCCACAGGCATTGGTCTTTGATCCACTAAAAGCCTCAAGCAAACTCAATTCATTAATATGGCTGAAACAAAATCTATCCACAAATGGCACATCGAATGATCGGCCAGCAAAGGAAACAGTCACCAAAAGAGCACCCACAAAATGTCGATTAAGGGCGTCACCATCAAATGCGATAGTAGGTGATGCACTCACACTCGACAATGCTCCAATATCACGAAGACATTTCCACATGTCCGCAGGACGCCTACAGGACAAAAGCCTATCTCTAATATAAGCGTAAAGCGCATTTCTGGAAAGCACTTGCACCCTGTTACGCAGACGGCGAAAACTACCCCATGTATATCACCCCTGGTTCTCTTGTACAACCTGCACTCCCTATTACGCTCTCGAGTGAGAGAATAAATCTCATTCGTTATCCATGGGCAAGGGCGATTTTAGTGAGAAAAGTGCAACATAATCTCTCAGGTGAAAATCGCATTTATTGCTTTCTAGGAAAAGTAATTTCAGCATCCTTTGCAAAAAAATTATACAGAGGATAGCGAAATACTCTTCCTATGAACAGTACATGCGTTATTGTTACCTAACACGAACGTTTCACTTTGCTCCCTGAAAACAGGGTAAAAAGTCGTATTTTCGGTAGGAGTATGAGACAAAATGTCTCTTATACGGAACAAAAGTCTTTTTTTTTTATAGGATGTGTATTATTACTTAAGTACAACACATTAAATTTTTGTTAATATCTGTAACCTTTTTTTCATGACACACTTGGGTTATTCGGGTATTCTACTTGTACCATTTGTGTGCCCGTATCTGCCAACAACGATCCGTCTATACTGAGCTCACAAAAATTCGTCTTGACCATCCTCATTTTACGATTTCTGCCACATTAATAAAATACGAATCCAGATAATCTGAGAGTGACATTGGTTTCTACATATATTTTTTTTGTCGCAGATAATTAGGCTCTTAAACGCGTTCTCACCCCAGAAGTCCTTGGACGAGTTTCAGGACGTATATCTTGTGATGGAGTTCATAGAAGCGAATTTTTGCCAAGTGATTCAGATGGAGTTGGACCACAAGCGCATTTCGTATTTACTTTACCAGATTCTCTGTGGCATCAAGCACTTGCATTCCGCCGAAATCATACACAGGGTAAGTGTTACCAGTACTTGTTTGTTCTGACTGAAATAATTCTCGACGACGATGTAAGCCAGTACCACACTTCTCAAGTTTTAAAATCGTAGTCTCGCACACTGTAATCTGCTTTTTTTTTCTCGACGAAAGAAAGTGAAACTTCGTGTTTGACACGAAAAATTATCACTGTATTTTAGTCGATTCTAATGGTACTTGCGACGTGCAATAAGTCAAACTCCATTGGAGAGAGTTTCAGGTGAATAATTTAATTTTGTCACGATTAAAAATAGCTGAGCATATTCAATCATCAGAACTTGAAGCCCAGCAACATCGCAGTGAAGTCAGACTGCTCCTTGAAGATATTGGACTTTGGTCTGGCGAGAACGGTTGGCACGAACTTCATGATGACGCCCTACGTCGTCACGAGGTTCTACAGGGCGCCCGAAATCATTCTCGGTATGGATTACAAGGAGAACGTCGACATCTGGTCGGTCGGCTGCATTATGGGCGAAATGATACATGGCAGAGTCATGTTCCCTGGCTCCAACTACGTTGATCAGTGGAACAAAATCATTGGTAAACTATATATCAGAACTTGCGTGTAGTAAACTTGAAAAAAATAATTCATCATTTTACCATGATTTGCAGAAAATCTGGGAACTCCAGCGCCAGAATTCATACAGAAATTGCAGCCAACTGTGAGGCATTACGTGGAAAACCGACCGCATTATCGCGGCTACCCTTTCGAGTGGCTATTTTCGGATTCCCATGTCCCCTCGGACTCATCGGAACACAACGGGCTGACAAGTACGATTTTCTCTCTCTATCTTTATGACAAACCTCATTTTTTTTTGAAGTGAAAACTTCTTATGGCGCGTTGGGCACTTTTGTGGGTGAGCATTTTCAGCCGTTCTCGCGACAGACGAGATTTTACACAGATATACTCCACGTGTATTCTTATAATATATATAATATACGCGCTCTTTGCATGGGCATTCGTTCGTGCTCTCGCGACAGACGAGATTACATACCTATATGTATACTCAGAGTGTATAGGTATGCGAGAGCGCTGCATGCTATACGCACTATACGCAGCAGCGTTGGTCTGAGCATTATTCCACGCTCACAGTTCATGCTTGATCGCACATAGCGCCGCTGTCTGGATCTCACCGCGAACTACTTGGCGCGAGAATTCAAATTTCAAAATCGTATGATTTTTTCAGCAGACAGTAGGCGCAGAAATTCAAATTTGAAAGAAATCTTTGTATGTATTGGCTAATTAATGCCTAAAAATATTGGTTAATGTTGTATGATTACATACATAAATAGTATACCAAGAATTCTTTCAAATTTGAATTTCCGCGCCTACTGTCTGTTGAAAAAATCATACGATTTTGAATTCGAATTCTCGCGCGAAGTAGTTCTCGGTGGGATCCAGTCAGCGGCCCTCTGTGCGATCAAGCATGAACTCATGAACTGTGAACGTGGAATAATGCTCAGACCAACGCTGATACGCAGTCTTTGTATGGGCATTCGTTCGTGCCCTCATGACAGACGAGATTGAGAGTTTTTTATATTTATTTTATAAATGAATATTAAACGGAAAATTTGTTTATTTAAATATTTCATTTGACTTGTGTTGCTGCTATGGTATTGTGTTAAAAAAAATTGATAAATTTTGTATTTACTATTTACAAATATTTACTCATTTAAATAAAACCACTTCCTTCGAATATAGTTTCTATATTATTATACTTCATGTCCATTCAAAAAGTGCCCACATTGCTTTGATAAACTTGATTTTTTATGTACAATTTCTCATGTCGCAAGCGCACCTAAAAATGCTCACCCAAAAAAGTGCCCAACGCGCCATAAGTTCAAGTTTTCACTTCTGCCTGCACTCCCGGAGTGCTACTTGTACTTGGTTTTTTTTTACAATAAGTAAGTACAATATTTCCCCCAAAGTGTCGTGTGCACTTGTAAAATTAGTGTGTTATTTCTAGCGAGCCAAGCCAGGGATCTATTGTCTCGTATGCTGGTCATCGATCCAGAAAAACGTATCTCCGTCGACGATGCTCTACTTAATAACTACATAAGTCTTTGGTACGAACAGAGCGAAGTCAATGCTGTGAGTACATGTTTTAAACCCATTGGGCGGAATATCGCGCTCTGTAGCGTTGATGTTACTCGTCTTTAGTCTTCATGTCAGTAGTCATTTGATTATTAAACAAAACTTGGGGTTGCAGCCCGCTCCTGGCACTTACGATCATAGCGTCGATGAGAAAGAGCACACCGTCGACCAGTGGAAAGAGCTGATCTACCAGGAGGTCATGAATTACGAGACTATTCACAACACCACGTATGTATTGCAGTCCTCGCCCGACACAGCTGGCTCCAAGCAGACTCGTGCGACTTTTCAGGCAAGCAAGACATTTATATTTTAATGTATGTACTTGAAATTTTTAAAAAGTTGAGTGACATAGTTTCGATTTTCTCATAAATATTTTTTTTTTATTGTCATTAAAAACTGGTTAAAAGAAAAAGAAATAAAATTTATAAAATTCAAAATGTGTGGCATGGTGATGTGATTTGACGTCGTATTGTGATGTAGAGAAAAGCGAAAGTACCTCACGGGGGAAAAAGCAAAGGGGGGAGAATCAAGCAAAATTCACTTCCCTCACACTTTTTCTCAATCCCAAAATCTGAAATCGTTGATGTACCATCGCGCATAACGCGCCTACAGACGTATAACTTCAAAAACGTTACACATAACCCTTTGGACAATCGTAACTTTGCTGGCTTCTACAACTCATAACTAATCCATTAACACATTATTAGTTATATTTTAAACGAAAAAATCATTAATAAAAAAGAAATATCTCATTATTATTTATCAATTTTGAAAACGGGGTAAAGGTGCTTACAAAATACGAAATAAATAAAATAAAATGAAACAGACATATAGGAAATAGATGATAGTAAATCAATACAAATAACTTATGCTTCCTATTTTAAAGTATCAATATTTATTATCAGAATATTCATACGTTTGATACAAGAGCGGTTGACAGAATGTGTATAAATTCATTAATAGTATATTACGTACCAAGGGACTAAAGCAAGCCAGTTCGTGGCTGTTGTAGTGTGCGCCCGATCGTAGCGAGGGCGCTACTAGCAATAGCCACTCGCTGGCTTGCTTTAGTCTCGCGGTGCGTATATACTTTTATATCACACTCAGCGGAAAGTTCGTTGCATTGAGAGGGAGAGAGATAGAAGGAAAACAAGCCATTCATTGTGTGGTTATAGGTTATATCACAAGAGTTTTTATAATTGTTTCCGATTGTGATATTTAGGACATTCCTGTATTTTTGTATAAAATATGGCAACAGTTTCGACAGTCATGTTCGAAGAGGATTCTTCTGACGAAGAAAACTTTAACGAGGATAAAGTAGGGGAAGGAAGAGACTTTGACTGTCAACGAAATGCCATTGTTCAAAATTTACTTCCCATAAAATCGAGAGCATTATATGAATATGCATACGCTCGATTCTTACAATGGAAGCATAAAAACAAGGACCTAATTATTTAACTCTTTTAATGAATGTGTTTCGAAATGTAATAAATTCAATAGTTTATTATACAAGATTGATAAAAATGAAGAACTGTAAAAATGCAGTTATTATTTAAAACTGTGTGAACAAAGAAAATTGTATAACAATTTTAATTATTTCCATTTGTTCATAATCTCATGTTTTTTTTTGTATAAAATACACCAGCAAACAGTACATTGGCTTCTTTTATCTTGTTGATATTTCCCAAATTTGTTTGTTTACTGCAGTGTGGCGCCCTCGCTATGTTCGAGCACCGAACTACTCCAGGCACTTATTGGTTTGTGTATATAGTAATATACAGTAAGATATAGATACGCATGCGTACACGCACTTATTACACAGTTTCTGTCCCTGTATACAGGGAGAACAGTACGAACTTTACGCTTAGTGTGATATAAAATATTATTCATCACACATTCGGGTTGCTAGGCAATTTACACATTCTACCGCGATGTTCGAATATATAAATCGCCACAGACATCATGCGCGTGGCTCAAAGCACGTCAACTGTAAGGTTGGTATTAGCAGTACTACACAATAGTGATAAGGTTATGAAGTGCACCAAATAGAAGTTTGAATGTATGGGCATAAAGTGTATTGATCTTCTTACTAATATATAAAGCAAAGTCGCTAAAACCGTTGTAATTGCTAACCGCGAAAACCACTGAGCCGATTTTGCTGAAATTTTGCATACCGATTCTTGACACTTCCTAGATGGTTTTAGTATAGTTTTTATCCTGAAAAAGTTAATAACTACAGCGATAAATAAGCTTAAAGTTTTCCAGCTTTTTACGTTAGTTCAGTAGAATCCGATAGGTTGCGTTGACATAAAATCGAAGCTACCTGCAACTGAATTAAATAAGTGTGGTTATAATACAAAGAGAGTTGGTTTCCTGTAAGTATACAGTGAACGAAATTCGTACACCTACAGATGGCGTGCCGTCCTCACGAAATAGAGTGAATGTCCAGCGTACACTGAGATTTCTCGTGCATGCGCCCTACTACTGCGCGCTCGTCTGTGTTCACTCGGATTTTTCGTGCCAACGACTGTGTTCACTGAGATTTCTTGTAAACGCTGTGAAATACTGTTGGCACGTATTAGCGTTTTTTGTGAATCTTACGTATTTCGTATTTTCATTCGTTTGCACTAGAAAATATAAAAAAATTCTGCAGATATCCTTGCGCAGTAGTACATAAAAATAACCGCACATACGTAACTACTAGACATCGTTTATAAAACAATTTATTTAATCTAAAACTTTTATTATTTTTATATCGAATAAATTATGGTATATCATACACTATAAATATGTTTATTAAAATATAAGTGGCAGTATATGTATTAACATGTAAGTGGTAATCAATAAAATGAGTTAATGTATAATTTTGCATTTTTAAATGTTTAAAAGTTTTTGTGATTGCATTTTTATGAATTTTATTCGTAACAATAGCCCATAATTTTTTTATATTTTATAGTGCAAACGAATGACAATACGAGATACATAAGATTCACAAAAAACGATGATACGTGCCAACAGTATTTCACAGCGTTTACGAGAAATCTCAGTGAACACAGTCGTTGGCACGAAAAATCCGAGTGAACACAGACGAGCGCGCAGTAGTAGGGCGCATGCACGAGAAATCTCAGTGTACGCTGGACATTTACTCTATTTCGTGAGGACGGCACGCCATCTGTAGGTGTACGAGTTTCGTTCACTGTATACTTACAGGAAACCAACTCTCTGTGTAGGCCGGAGCGACTCGAAAGTTTCCCTATTTGTCTAGCGGCTGTTCATCAAGCTGCATCGAGAATGTAGATGAAATTCGAACATCTAGGTATCCCGGTTACCGACAACACTCTCCTCCAATCACCAAGTGACCTAGGTCTACTTCCATCCTGATCCTCCAGGATTGAGAAATGCCCTCACTAACAAATAATTCTAATCAATAACGTCTCCGGCAGAATACCAGGAGATATATCTAGTCAGTACATCACCTGCTCCAACACTTCAGAGTTATGTGGCTGTTCCACCATCTAGCCTGGTGCCGTTAGAGAATTTTTGACTGCAAATGAAAGCCAGGGAAGACAGCCCTAAAAAACACGGACAGCCACAGTGGCTTTCTTCTCAGTGGTTGTCCCAACGTCATACCCACAGACGGTATTCTCTAGGCCTACTTCCTTGACTAGCAATGAACGGTTGGTTGTCTAGGGAACGACCTGAAGACGAGATATTCTATGGTGAGTGGCGTACCTCCTTCCTGTATGGTCTTCGTACACATCACAGAGACTCCGAAGGTAAGAGTCAAGCTAACCGCAGCCAGCTCTTCGTCATCAAGAATAATAATAAGGAATAGTTAGAAGTTTAACCCCTGGCCCTTTTCAGGGCCATTATAATTATTTACGTTCCCCACTTAACCGTCAATTTCATCAGTTCTTTTTAGGATTCACCTAAGCGTAAACTACCTTGCCAACAACTACATTTTTACTACCATTTCTGGAAGCGATTCGTTGACTAAAAGACTATGTTAATTAAAGACAACCATTATTAAACCAAGTCAGTCATTCACTGGCAGACATCACGAGCGGAGTTGTTCGTCGCGAGGCTGAGAACCCCCGTAACCGACGACCCTATATTTCCCCTCTCGACTCTACGCATTCAACCAGGAATCACCGATCCTCTCCAAGGTCTGCGCTAGGCGAACCTATGACAGCTATGAAGGAAAAAAAACTTGAGCCAACGGGACAGCCTCCACTGGACAAGTATCACTAATCAATCTCCCCATCTAAGATCACCAAAACAACTGAATCTGCAACTAAAAAAGGTGCTTTAGACACCAACGTCTTCGACGTTATACCAAGAGACGTTGGGAAAGAGCACTACAACTAGCCCCAAAGCTTCGGACTTTGTAATTTTTCTCCCAATCAGTCTGGGTCTTCAACAGTAAGCCAGAGAAGATCACCCTGAGGTATCTAGGCAGTCACAATTGCTGTAAACTTCAGTCAAGAAAGAGTTAACTTAAGAAGCTCACTGGTCTTTTTTAGGGCCATCGGACGTCGAACTACTTTGCCAATAAATATATTAGAACTTAACAAAGTTGACAGAAAACAGCCTTTAGGGGTCACAAAAGTCTTAACCATGCTAAATGTCAAAAGAGGGTGAATTGGAAGGAAAACTTTAAATGTCTCTAATGAATACAATTTTAGTTTAGGTGTCAAGAAACTGACGCAGAAAATTTATCGAGATTTTTTTGAAAAACGTCCTATCAATGTTTTTGTCCCACATAGGCTATCGCAAGTTCGTCCTGTTCCTCTAGTTGACCACCCCATATCAAATGAAGTAGTGACTCTAACTGTGTATGTCTGGGAAACTTTGTTTTTAGTATCAGTATTAGGAAGAATGGAGGATCAGTCCAGATGAGAGGGTCTGAAAAAATAAAAAAAATATTAATGTATTTGTATGCAATGTATACATATTTTATTATTACATGAAAAAATTGGCTCCAAAATATCCAAAGAAACATGCAAAGTTTCAATTGCTTAACAATACTAACTTTACTTATTTATAAATCAAAAAATCGAAAACGTATTAGGTCATTAAAAATAAATCAAGATTTTTCAGTTCAAAATAAAATATTTTTAAAAATATTTAAAATGTTAAAATAAATTAATCATTCACGAATAAAAAATAGTAAAAAATACATCCTATCTAATTTTTAGCAAAAAAATAGCATCAGATTCGTGTTCATCAACCTCAAAAACGTATAGGAAACCATTCGAACGAATCACTAGAAATATCATGGTCACTAGAGAGTTGTTTCCAGGGTTGCTCCCGCTTGCTTACTTTGCAAGACCGCAAAATCAGCATTAAGCAGCACCAGCAACAACAAAAACATGTCTTTTCTCACTGAGAATCTTATTAATTAATAAATAAATACATAAATATTTGCTCATAAAATTTTTAAATAATAATATTCAATGAATTTAATGTACTCTAAAAACATAAAAATCATTTTTTATTTCTTGTAGTTTCCTCGGAGGAATAAATAAAAATGCAGCGTTTTGTCGGCACCTGCGAAGAAAATATTACATACATAAGTAATCATGCATTTGTTCATGCATGTTAACTACCATGCATATTTTTGAATTATTTTGGAAAGTAAAAAAAATTAACGCATCATCTTTATCTTACTCATATTAACCTTGGTTGTCAATTAAACTACGTGAGGGCTTGACTGTTTAATGCTTACACTGACAATCAAAAAGTAATGCCGAAGATTTTTCCTACATAACCGTCATTCTCATGGACTGCTAGAATTAGAGAGACAGGTGTACAGCCTTTCATGAAAACTTTTACATTGTTACAGGCATTTTTAAGATGCACAAAAATATCCTCTAAATCTTTTATTTGTAAAATTTTTTTCACTTATAAGAATATGCTGCAGTGTTTTATAATGAGTTCTTTCTTACATTACATGTATATTTTTCTTTATGTTCCCGTATTCATAGTATGTTTTATTAAAAATATTCTTTCGATTTATTCTTTACGTCTCTCATCTATCGACAAAAATATCAGTTATGGTATGTCATATTATCAAAAACTTTGGAATGATTTCTCAACCGCTCAAGAGTTTTGCTCTCTGAAGTCGAGCCAATGCCTTGAACTTTTTTTTTCTCATTATAGGAGAAAAAAAAATAGCTAACTGATTAACACTATTTATTTTTCTGTTTATAGCACAAACTGCAAATTTTTAGAAATATTTACTTAACGAATTTTCTCCTTCCATCTTAAAAGTACCTATTGAAATCTTTACGTTTTTCTGATGATAATTTTTTATCACATGTACATAAAATGTTAATTATATACTGATAATTTCTTCAACTCCTAATTGTGCTTACAAATGAAATTATTAAAATGAGGTACCAGCTGATGATTCTGAAATTTGTCATATAGCAACTCAGGATGATACCTTTAATTCTGATAAAAAAGACGGAACTTGATAATTTCCAAAAGCAGCTGTATCTATTATGTTGGGCTTTATGTTGGTATTTAATGATATACATGAATTTTCACAATGATTGAAATTGTTTTTCATAGTGAAGTATTAATTACATAGTCAATCTACGGTCAGTGTCATTGCTTTCTAATCAAAGTATTAGTTTTATTTTTTTGCAATATTTATCATCTTTACATTTTTGGAGATTCCTTCGCAACTTTTTATGAACGTAGCATTCAGATTCCCAAATTCTTGTTAGTAATAAAAATTCTAATATGAACTAGTGGATAAACGAAATTTTTTAATACTTTTTTAATTGAAGATCATGCACCGTTTAGTGGATGATCGCCATAGACCAGTTCTGATGGATCCCATTACTTAGTTCACAATGTCTTTCACAGTGAGTTCAGCCTCAAATCGTTCGTACATCTCTTAAAAGATACTTATTCACTCGAACGTAATGTCGTCTCCAATACCGCGCACACCCCTAATCACCGCGTTAGCAATTCCTGCATATTCTCGATCATGCGGCACTACACTTGAGAATCATACAGTCGAGTACACACTGCACAACTCGGAGAGCATCCCTCGTATCGTACAACCGACAAACTTGGGTGAAGGAGAACCATTGCGCTCGAGCATATAGTGCTTAGTTCCTAGCCAGAAACACCTATGCAGTTCTACGAGGAGCTACATTGATCCAACTGTTTGCCCCTCAGTTGGTGTCGCAGTATCACAAAAGGGTCCCCTCCTTGTTTGTAGTTGTACACCTTTACGTAAAATTTTAGAAAGAAAACTATCAAGGACGTTTCTCTATTTTCCTCGTCCACAAATGTGCACTGATGTTCTAGTAATAGGTGCAGCGTTGTAAGTCAACATTTTTAAGCACAAAAATGGTTGTTTTATTATAAATGTTACTTGAATTAATTTGAGACGATTAATTTTTTTTATATTAACTGCTCATTAAATGCACTCACTAATTCGACAATAGTCCACTTGAGGTACCACATAATAATGTTGTAGTTTCATCTTACAATCATAGAAAAAAATATATATTGAACAAGTTAAGTTTGAGAAAGAGAGGCAACAGTAATTTTCAATGTACAATCATTGATTAAGTGCGTGATCTTATGCGTAAAAGATTAAAAATTTTAAAAAAAAGTAAATTCTATGGACAACTAATAGTTTTTTATTGACATAACTTCAATAAGTCACTTACTTAAAATATCGTACAAGTTTATGGTAATGTATGATCATATTTTGCTTAAAGTATACCCATAGTCGTTATCGTCAGGTACAAGTTTTTCTTACGTAATTCATTCCCATCGCGAAAAAGTTAAACAAAAACAAAAAATGATCACAAAACTTCTCATTTGCACGAATTGATTCAAACAATCTTCAAAAATCTCCGTTGATAAAATTCTGAAAGTAATTTGACGGCAGTGCGATCGATAAGTTCTCGGTAAAAATGAGGACCCTCGATACACAAGAGAGTCGATAAACTTTGAGAGTCACGAGCGACCGAGCACCCCATCGACTTTTTCTCGTTCACGCGGGAGAGAAAAGTGTTGAATGAACCATGTAAAGATGGCGCTAGCCGTTTTTGTTTTTGATCCTCGCGTGCAAGGGTAACAGCCGCCAACCACGAAAACTATCATCGAGCGAACTTGCGGTGCATACGCACATGTTCACGTGTTTGTTTGCATACACGCGAGAAAATAGAGTAATGAAGCTTTTTTTATTATGATACATCGTTTGTTTACTTTTTTTTATATTATGCGTGAGTTTTGATTTCACATCCCCCTGAACGTCAACCCATTTTTCAACGGCTTGGTATTAAAACCCGGCGCTCTACCCACTGTCGACAAATAAAAACAAAATTTTTGAAAATATTGAAACTCACAACACACAGAAGATAGACCTGCCTTGGAATTAAATACACAAATGCATAATGGTCAAAGCAAAATAAATACTAACATTTGTATTGCCCCTCAGACCACAAGGCTCTGGCGCGCAGTTACAACATTTTTCAAAGTTTTCTATTTCGCAAAATTCCCGGTGATATTGTAACTCTTTGGGAGCCCGAATGGTCAGCGCATTGATGAAAAAACGCAAAAATCAAAGAATTTTTCCTGTCATGTACGCATGTTAGTCCATACAACGCACACTGGCTTGTTGCTCTTATAGCTGATATCGAGCGTTAAGCAATTGCGGTTTGTTCAAAAGGAGAAAAAAAGGACTAAAGAAAATTAGAGAATAAGCTTTCTCTCTCTACCCCTTGAAACTCATTAGGCTTAACTACGCAGCGGCCAGGGTCTCGTTTTAATAATAGTACGCCGCGTACTCGGATCTCGCGCTAATTTTTACGCAAGCCACCCCGACGTGGAATAATAAGCGGACAACGATAGGAAATTAAAGAAAAGAAATAAAAAAGGGGGCGGGCTTTTTAATTATAATTGCCGTGTCGAGGCGGGCCGAATGGATTACGCTCGAATCTCATTACGGGAGTCGTGTGCGCGCTCGAAAAGCCCCGCGAAAGCAGATTAAAGAGGGAAAGAGAGGGGGGGGGGCATCTGAAGGTCTTTTCAATTTTCCGTATAGGTGTGTCGCTGCCACGCGGGTGCACTGCTGTGTACACCCATCACTTAAAGCGAGCCAAGCTCTTGGTGCGCTATCGTCGCCGCGCGCTAATCCCTGCCTGCAGGTCCTGTCCCAGCCCGGTGCTCTGGAAACTTTCAATCCTGTGCTACGGCGTTTTCCTGCTCTTTGCTCCCTGTGCCCCCTGGTCCCGCGCGACTGCCCGTAAACTTCTCTTTCGGGCAATAAAGCGCCGCTCCCTTTTTCCCTCCCCCTCGGTTGCCGGCCCGCCGCTGCTGTTGCAGATACGCGGCTTTTAAACTCTCTCTCGTTCGCCCTCTGCAGTCTTTCCTTTTGTTTGCCGCAGTTTGTTCCAAATGAAGTTATCGGGCTTATTAAAACGAGCGATTCTCGCTTTTCATTCGCGAGAGTGTTTTTTTTTTTTTTTTTTTTTTTTTTTGCAAATTTAAATGCACCACGAAGGACAATTAGTTTGCTAGAGTTGTTTGCACCGGACTTGTGGTTGAACGCTCAATGGGCTCGCTTTTTTGCTCTTTAACAGTTTTGAATGAGGGGCAGGTCTCTCTTATAAATGTGCCAAGTATAAGCATTAATCATGGAGTCAAAGTGCTTTTTTGACGTTATAGAATTACACCTTTATTATTTATCTTTTTTACTTTTTAGTATTAAAAAAAAAAGTTTTAGTGTTACAAAATGGGTAACAGGTTTCAGAACAGAGGAATAAAGAGAACCTATGTCAAAAGAATCCATTTGCGAGCATCAAAGAAAGAAGCCAAGAAAAAAAAAGTACATTTGTCATTGTCGCACTTTGAAGTATTTTTTGATCCAACCAAGTACCTTTATCCTCCATGTGAATTCCATACGTTGTGAGGGAGATAGAGAGAGAAGAGTTGTGAAGCTTGCGAACCGAAAAGTTCTAGTTACGGCATGACGCTCCTGACATTCTCTCAAAAACAATAAAACTTTATCGAACGAAAATTGGATAGTCTTTGACTACCCAAGCACATCAAAGCTGTCTCTATCGCTTTCGTCTTTACTTATCTTTGTCTATGCATTCGATTTGTGGGTTTTTGTATTTTTTCCAGGAAAATCGTTTTTTTTATAGATCGACATTACTCGCTTTGACAGAGCGGTCTTTACCGAGTCAAGGGGAACCAAAGTGATATTTTAAAGTTAAAAGTAAGAGCTTTATATTTTCTGAATTTTTTCAAGTGTTAGTTTCACTCTAAAGTTGATTTTTAAATTTGTCACGTTTTGAAATTTTGAAACCACATCAAATAAGACTCAAATTTCGAAAACGTATCGTCCCAAAAATAAATTACTAAAGATTATTACATCATTCAGCAGTAAAAAATGGCATCTTGTTAATATTCAACTGAAAAAAAAAGATAAGAAACTGATGTCCTGTAGGGACTAACATACATGCGTGTGCGTGTGCATGTAAATGCATGTATGCACACAAATTCACATTAAGCAAGTTCCATAGGGTTTGTTGCAATTCGCACGTCACCATGAAAGTACACTAATTATCTGAGAAAAAGAGCGATTCCAAGGAAAACTATAGTTACATGTTTTTTGTTACTGAATTTCACATCCATGTTCAATTTACTTCACTATAGGTGGCCTACAACACATTTTTCAACTCGGTAAGCCATTCAAACCGATTCCATTCACGTGGATGAGTCAGACATATGTCACAGGCGAGCTAATGTGCACATATCTCTATCGACGATTAACAAATTCATTTTCATATACTAATCAGATACTCTTTTTACCACTTGCGAGAGCTAACCCCAAACGATGATATTCATGAATAATTGGGCCAATTACAGCCACGTAGTCGGAGATGCAGTTACTATCATGGCTGCGTTGTCTAATACGTTGTCGACAACTAAGTAACAATAATATAATTATACATAGTATTGGCTTTTCTTTGAAAATATAGCTAAACAGTGACCACGCTAATAGAACGATGTGGTACACCTATATGTGGAAAAAATCAAAACAAATAAACTTCCCCATGAGGTCAAACATCGACGGTCAATCAAATTTAAAACAGCGACGCACAACTTTTTTAGAGATTCGGGAGTATCTTTTCGGTGAAAGAGAGGCACAGCAAACTTCTTTTTAACTAAACTTATTTATGTTGAACTCACTTCTGCTTACTGTGACTATTTTTATCCTCGCCTTAACATTTTACAATCAGCGTACCACATGACAAAAGGAGTACACCAATTCATTTATTTTTTTGTCTTCCTAAACGTACACACATTTTGCAATATTGATGTTACTACTGATGGCGCAAATTTTTTTTAAAGAAAATTTTTAGTTCGAATGCCGTATCATCACAGGAATAATTAAGTATTGATTTATAAACATTATTTTAAAAAAAATATATGGCACAAACTATATTTAATGTAAGGGATATTCCAAAATAACGAGCAATTTTATTTAGTCTTAACTTAAACCAAATAAAATTTTTGGTATAAATATATTTTTTCAGAGTATAAAAGACTCGAGTAGTTTTTGTTATATTCGTACTACTTTTAAATTAAAAATAAATGAAAAGTTGAAATTCCGAATAGAACTCTATTTCGAACTCTTCAGTTATGACTTGATAAAAATAAAATAATTTTTTTCTAAGTAGGTACAATGCGTCATCAACTACTAACTTGGTAAGCTAGGTAAAAATTTCGAAATAACATACACGAATAATAGATAAGGTATGTCTATTAAGATATTTTCAAAACTCTGACATCTGTAAGCTAGTTATTTATGAAGAACCGTTCTCGGAAAATTATGGTTAATTGAAAAGTTCTAACTTACGTTCAATTCGAAATTGAAACTTTCCTTAGAAAAGACTTCAACCAAGTAAACAACCAAGTATACAAAGTATTTTATATGTAAGTATATCAAATAAATATACCGAATAGTGAATTGATATAAAATTACTATATAGCTATTTAATATATTTACTGACTTTGTCTAGTTTCATAGAGACACCACTTATGTTTAGTCTAATAAGTTTCTTTTGTCTTAGCTTTTTTTTAGAATTAATTCAGTCTCGTTCTCATTTATAGTTTTTTTTGAATTAGTTTAATCTTATCATCATTGACGGTACAATATGACATAAAAATATCTACAATCTACAAGTCTGGCTATATATGTAATCTAAAGCTTTATGTTTGGTTTGTTTTTTTAAAAATATTGTTAAATAATAAATATTGACTTATTTCAATATAGATAACTTTTCTAATAGTCGTAATATATATAATACATGTAATGTCTGGTGGTTTATCATTGAGTTCTCAAATAGTCTTGTCGAACAGTCGTTGATATAACCTACTAAGAATTTTAAATGTTGGATGATACACTCCTTCGAGATTTCCAGCCAGTAATTCGTCTTTATAATTATTTACTACTAAAATATGTTATGATAACCCCCCCCTCCCTATGTTGACACGTAATGTAAAACGTTTTCAGTTAAAAATTCCTCATTACGTTATCATTATAGTAGTAACTTTTAAAATTTTTACGGTAACACTGACGCGCCATTGCGCGGCGCTTCAGTTCTTCAGTCATAGACTATGTGCGTGATACACTTGGTAAAACAACACTGGGGATGAACCATTGAGGAAGAGTTAAATTTTCAGGCGTTCAGAACGTCTTTTACTCGTGGCTTGGTAATCTTGGTATTTCAGGATGGATTTTGACGTACCTAAGTCACTTGTCCATTGAAGAATAATGTCGTCGGTAGCCGAAATATCCAGCTACACGACTCACAACTCTATTCTTGATGCAATGCCAGTGAACGACTGTATATAGTCGTACAGTAAGTTGCTCGGAGATATTTTAACCAGACCCACTTACTTCTATTGCAGGTAGATTTGATTTTATTCCTACACCACCTAGTGGATCCTACTGAACTAACGTGAAAAGCTAACATACTTTTTTAAACTTTGAGCTAATTTATTGCTTTGTTCATAATTTTTTATAAATAAAAACTACTACATATCCATCTAGGAAGTGTCAAGAATTAGTAAGCAAAATTTCATTAAAATCGGTTAAATGTTTTTTCTTTTAAGTGCAAAATAGTATCTGTATCTTTAACGTAAACTGAATCGAAATTTAGAACATCATCGTCTTTGTTATTTTTTTTATCAACACACTTGTAATTTTTCAACTATCACAATGCATGTAACTCTTCAAATTAATTTACTCTTGACTTTTCAAATCTTAACCCTAACCTGTCAGATCATAGTTATAGGTTTTGATCTATTTTTTTTTTACAATTCATTATTTCAATTATAGGCTCCGTGTACAAGGACACCAGCGCCAACTTGTGGCTGAATGGTGAGTCCACGTGGTTACGAAAATACATGGAGCAGCATGGTTGCCTAAAGTCAATAATTTTTTTCATTAATATAACGATTCTTTCTACTAGTCCAATAATCTCAAATAGAATCTCTTACTCCTTAACTTAACGATGATATTTTTTTCAGCATGAAATTTTGCTTTAATAAATTGTAAAAAAAGTATATCCCTTTGTTGCTTGTAGGTGTGAGATACATTGCCTGTGTCAGTAAAGTATGTGAGAGAAATAGAGAATATTTAGTACTATCAACACATGCAATATAGCCCGTATGTACGAGCAACAAGGTAACATATGTCTCTTTTACAACTTATTAAAGCAAAATCTCATGCTGAAAAAAAATATTATCTTATAGTTAAAGAGTTAGAGATCTTAATTTAGATGATCAGAATATTAGAAAGGATCTTAATATTAATGAAAAAAATTATTGACTTTAGGTCACTACACTACTCCATGTATTCTCATAACCACGTGAACTCACCGTCCAGCCACAAGTTGGCGCTGGGGGTTTTTGTGAGCTAGAGTGGGTACAAGGGAGTGTGACAAAAGTGTCCGAAAGTCACTGACGGGCTCCACCATTTTGAGGACTAACTGGGAAAGTAACAAGCCAAGCGCAGATGTGTGTATGTATGCGTGTAAATCTGTGTTTCTTTCTCCACTGCTTCTCTTACTTTGCGGTCCTCAAAATGGCGTCTTCAGCCACACTCCCTTATACCCACTCTATTGTGCACGGAGCCTATATGTGTATAGTAGACTGGATAGGTTTTTTTTTCTTTTTTTTTTTTTTTTTTAAATAACTTACCTCTTAAAGTTCAACTTATTAACATTATTAATAACTATCAAAATTATTTTATTTTGTAGAAAGATTGGGACAGCTAACAAGCTTTATAAAGTTTTTGTGCCAGAGAACATTGTTTCAATAAACATTTTTTTCAGATTATGATGCAAAACTACAACAATACAGACTATACATGACAATTTTTAGTTAAGACAAGATTCACTTTTTTTCAAAATGATTTTAAAGATTAATATAATATTATCGTTGGTATTAATTTGTCTTGCTTTTGTGAAATCCTAAGATACAGCCTGTTATGACAAACTCCTAGCAAGACGAAGCGGAAAGTAGAAAATGCATATAAATTTTCGACTTAGCGATGAAAAGTATAATAAACATGTTTTAATTCAAATAGTCCAATAAATAAGTTCGTTAATATATTTTTTAGATCGTAGAAAGACGTGCTTAAAGCTTAGAGATACTGAATCATTTTTATCTTGGGATGTGAGTGAAAACTATAAATAAAAGAGCTTCAAGCCCGTACAAAATGGGCCTAATGAAAAAATTAATAAATAATTAATAAATAGCTAATACAGTGACAATAAAACCTTACTAATAGTATGCAATAACACTAAGTAGCAATTAAAAACAAGACAACGGAACCTTTTAATTAATGAAGCAGTAGCAACGGTACAAAGACATTAAGCAATTCACATTGCCCCAACCTAATTATCACCAAAACATTTTGGCTCACGTAAAACAACTCTGAAACATCTATATGATTTATCACTGAAACTTCTCCCGTTTCCCTGATTGCTTGGCCCGCCGCTTATAATTTCGTTACAACTTGACAAACTTATTCCACGCTTTTGTAAAAAATTCACACCCAATTTACGGCAGCAACTCGAAACACTCTAGAAATAATAAACGATGCAAAAAGCCCAAAAATTAATTAGCCGAGGAATCAGCTAGAACGGGCGAGAATAAAATTTATTACTGGAGTACCCGTTAAGCACTTTATCCGAATTTGGTACGTTGCAGCAGTAGCAGATGGCTGTAACTATACGATCCAATTGAGAAGAAAAGCGAAGCGACCTTTCCTTCTCCTTCAACTTGAGTCCACACCAAAAAAAGGTAAAAGCCACTGCCAGCTTTCTGACTGGAGATCTCATGTAATAACATTTTCGCTCTCCCTGTTTGGAACATCTTTTCCCTGTATCCTATTACCTTTTTTCCTCATTCTTTACTATTAGAAAGTATGCACGACTGGAGACAAGCGTGTACGTAAGTACTTGGCCATCTGGATACTAAAAAGTTATAAAAAAAGAGGAAGAAAACGAGACTCAATTTTAGCGAACGTTTTTCCTCTGCAGCCCTTGAAACGCGTACATTCCGTTTTGTTAGTACGTACATATTGTATATAAGCTGATTTGATCGGCCTTATTCTATATTATAATATATATAAAGATTGTGGAAGAAAAATATTAAAGTGGACGAATTTTAATCAACGTAAATATGAAGTAAAATAATTTTCTTTTTGCTCGAGATCTTTACTTCAACATTAGCTGTGGGTCATGAAATGTAATGCGATGAAAGATTAGGTCAGATATCAACCATACGCTTTGCATGACTAATTGAATTCATAATGTCGTATGATACTATTTCTGATAAAATTCTTTTAAAACAATTGCAAATTAAAGCATAGTCACTTGGGAAATCAGTAAATTAGTATATAAGTTAAACCAGTGGTTTAGTGAAAGATTATAGATATTGTTTGATTCCAAGAACAGCTAATAATACAATAAATAATGACAAGTACTAAGGGCTATGCTGTTCAAATTGACTTTATTTTAAAAAACGACGTTTCGACTACTCCAAGGCAGTCCTTATCAAGTCACTAAAAATTAATATACAGCAATGGTAATATAAATATGTATATAAAGATGTACACAACAGAAAACGCACTAACAATGTATAAAAGTTTTATCTTTACTTACAATATTAAACAATAATCGCAGAGTGTCGTCAATGTGAGATGTTTATTCTACTCAACTGCGATATAGTACAATATATGGGAATTCTTTTTAAAGCTACGTGAGAACATGTGTGTGTAGTACTACAACAGTGGTGAACCTGGTGTAGTACAAAATCAGCGGTAATTTATGAAACTAAGTTTATTTTTACTTTAAAGAATCAAACTCAATATCAAGGAAAGTGGCCACTAACCGATAAAAAGAGATTGATGGATATAAATTGTTATGAATTATCAAATTATGAAAATTGTTATAAGTATTTGTTTATATAAAATTCAAAAACTGAGCTTAAACTTTGTGTATCTGTAACTTTGTTAACTGTATTATATTTTTTTATAAAAACCATTTCTGATATTAAACGCTTATAAAAATTTGGTTCATTATCTATAACTTTAAAATTATCAAAATCAAATGAGTGGCCATTGTCCTGTACATGATTGAAAATAGCTGATTCGTTCTTTTTACTTTTCACATCTCTCTTATGTTCATTTATTCTTTTTGATACGACTCGACTAGATTGACCAACATAACATTTATCACAATTTTTACATTTAATACAATAGACTGAACAAACTTTATCCTTATTTTTAATTGAGTCTTTTCCTAATTGGTTTAAAAATTTTTGTTTATTTACAGATTTAAAAATGGTTTTATAACTTACTTTATTTAATAAACTTTTGAAGTTACTATCACAATTTTTTATATACGGTAAAACAATATAGTTTTTGTTATCATCATTTAATTTTTTATTTGAATTATTATTATTATCATTTTTATTATTATAATATATAATTTTTTTTCTTCTCTCTGCGTGTTTTTTTATAAAATCGGGTGGGTAATTGTTTTCTTTCAAAATTTCATATACCTTTTTTAGGTTGTTATTGTGATAACAAGTGTCTGACAATTTAATTGCACGATCGACCAAAGAATAAATCACTCCAATTTTTTGTGACAATGGAGAGTGTGACCAATAATTCAAATGAAGGTTTGCATGTGTTGGTTTCTGAAACCAATTGGTTTTAATGCTTCCATTATTATCCCATGTTAAAGTCATATCTAAATAATTTATGCTATTGTTATTAGGTGTCTCCATAGTAAACTGTATATGCTTATCAATTGAATTCAAATAATTTAAAACCTTGTCGGATTCCGAAATCTTAATGCAAGCCAACAAATCATCTACGTAAACTTTTATTAATTTAATTTCAAAGGGACCGAGAAATAATAGCATTTTTATAATGTGACGCATAACTATATCTGCAAGTGATGGGCTGCATGGACTTCCCATGGCAGATCCAAACTTTTGTCTGTAATTTTTGTTATTGAAGCTAAAATAATTATTCTCCATAATAAACCTAATGATATTTAGAAATGAAAAGAATTCTAAGTTAATTTTTAAATTTAAAATGTGCCAAACTGATTCTAAAGCTACTTTTACTGATTCAAAATGAATGTTATTAAATAAAGCAACGACATCAAAACTTACGATACAAAAACCGTCAGGTATAAGGAAATTCTTAATATCATTCTTAAGTTCAAAACTATTTTTTACGTTATGAGGTGAAGGAGGTAAATTATTTTTCAAAAATTCTGAAACCCACTTTGATAAAAAATATGTGGGAGATCCTATATTTGAGATTATAAGTCTCATGGGCTGATTTGGTTTATGTACCTTAACTAAGCCATAACACTTAGCCAAAATACATTTGTCCCTTATTGTGTTAAAAACTTTTTTATTACCACTATCACCAAAAAGGTCTGACCCATTCAATTCATTCAACAGGTTACTTGTTTTATTGATTAAAGAAGGTAGGGGATTGTGCTCTACCACCTCATACAATTTCTTGTCATTCAGACTTTCTTCAACNTCTGAATGACAAGAAATTGTATGAGGTGGTAGAGCACAATCCCCTACCTTCTTTAATCAATAAAACAAGTAACCTGTTGAATGAATTGAATGGGTCAGACCTTTTTGGTGATAGTGGTAATAAAAAAGTTTTTAACACAATAAGGGACAAATGTATTTTGGCTAAGTGTTATGGCTTAGTTAAGGTACATAAACCAAATCAGCCCATGAGACTTATAATCTCAAATATAGGATCTCCCACATATTTTTTATCAAAGTGGGTTTCAGAATTTTTGAAAAATAATTTACCTCCTTCACCTCATAACGTAAAAAATAGTTTTGAACTTAAGAATGATATTAAGAATTTCCTTATACCTGACGGTTTTTGTATCGTAAGTTTTGATGTCGTTGCTTTATTTAATAACATTCATTTTGAATCAGTAAAAGTAGCTTTAGAATCAGTTTGGCACATTTTAAATTTAAAAATTAACTTAGAATTCTTTTCATTTCTAAATATCATTAGGTTTATTATGGAGAATAATTATTTTAGCTTCAATAACAAAAATTACAGACAAAAGTTTGGATCTGCCATGGGAAGTCCATGCAGCCCATCACTTGCAGATATAGTTATGCGTCACATTATAAAAATGCTATTATTTCTCGGTCCCTTTGAAATTAAATTAATAAAAGTTTACGTAGATGATTTGTTGGCTTGCATTAAGATTTCGGAATCCGACAAGGTTTTAAATTATTTGAATTCAATTGATAAGCATATACAGTTTACTATGGAGACACCTAATAACAATAGCATAAATTATTTAGATATGACTTTAACATGGGATAATAATGGAAGCATTAAAACCAATTGGTTTCAGAAACCAACACATGCAAACCTTCATTTGAATTATTGGTCACACTCTCCATTGTCACAAAAAATTGGAGTGATTTATTCTTTGGTCGATCGTGCAATTAAATTGTCAGACACTTGTTATCACAATAACAACCTAAAAAAGGTATATGAAATTTTGAAAGAAAACAATTACCCACCCGATTTTATAAAAAAACACGCAGAGAGAAGAAAAAAAATTATATATTATAATAATAAAAATGATAATAATAATAATTCAAATAAAAAATTAAATGATGATAACAAAAACTATATTGTTTTACCGTATATAAAAAATTGTGATAGTAACTTCAAAAGTTTATTAAATAAAGTAAGTTATAAAACCATTTTTAAATCTGTAAATAAACAAAAATTTTTAAACCAATTAGGAAAAGACTCAATTAAAAATAAGGATAAAGTTTGTTCAGTCTATTGTATTAAATGTAAAAATTGTGATAAATGTTATGTTGGTCAATCTAGTCGAGTCGTATCAAAAAGAATAAATGAACATAAGAGAGATGTGAAAAGTAAAAAGAACGAATCAGCTATTTTCAATCATGTACAGGACAATGGCCACTCATTTGATTTTGATAATTTTAAAGTTATAGATAATGAACCAAATTTTTATAAGCGTTTAATATCAGAAATGGTTTTTATAAAAAAATATAATACAGTTAACAAAGTTACAGATACACAAAGTTTAAGCTCAGTTTTTGAATTTTATATAAACAAATACTTATAACAATTTTCATAATTTGATAATTCATAACAATTTATATCCATCAATCTCTTTTTATCGGTTAGTGGCCACTTTCCTTGATATTGAGTTTGATTCTTTAAAGTAAAAATAAACTTAGTTTCATAAATTACCGCTGATTTTGTACTACACCAGGTTCACCACTGTTGTAGTACTACACACACATGTTCTCACGTAGCTTTAAAAAGAATTCCCATATATTGTACTATATCGCAGTTGAGTAGAATAAACATCTCACATTGACGACACTCTGCGATTATTGTTTAATATTGTAAGTAAAGATAAAACTTTTATACATTGTTAGTGCGTTTTCTGTTGTGTACATCTTTATATACATATTTATATTACCATTGCTGTATATTAATTTTTAGTGACTTGATAAGGACTGCCTTGGAGTAGTCGAAACGTCGTTTTTTAAAATAAAGTCAATTTGAACAGCATAGCCCTTAGTACTTGTCATTATTTATTGAAAGATTATAGTATAATGTGTGAAATATTTAATAAACAAAAACCTAGTGTTATAATAATTTCGTGAATTTTGTTTAAGACATCGTATTCACTAAAGATTTGAACTTACAACGTGAATATAAATCGTATGATTATATTGTAGAAAGCAGTATATTTTTAACATACAAAATATCCAGTATGTTCAGTAGGAACAATTTTTTTTTTTCCAATCACAAAAAACCCCAAGGAACCTTGTTATTGATATCCAATAAATATGTAAATTCGGTAGAAGTGAAGCGTACCTCCCAGGAAAACTTGCGAATTCATCGAAAAAAAAAAAAAAAAAGGAAGAGCTAGAGTCTAGGCCTGGGTGGAGTGCCGCTGTTTCTGCGTTTGATTGTACCTCCCTCCTGCCCCTCAGCCACAAAACTCAGTGTCCTTAGAATAGAAATGGTTGAGTCGTCTGACTGCCACGGCTACTGTCAGGCACACGAGGCAAAGATTGAGAGTGAGAGGGAACGTATGCATGCCATTCCTAAGCAATTTGTTCGCGAGTATCTCTCTTTCACGATATCCACATTGGAGGAGGGAGGGAACTATTCAACGACTCGACATTCTTGAAATGCGCACCGATACACCTCTCTAATTGCGCGCTAGCACCTCGGAATTCTTGTGAGAGAATATCGTGGATTCTACATTTTGTAGTTTGAAGAAACAATTTTTACGAGGGTTTGGTAGATTAGTTGGATCAGGATATTGGACTTACACTTACAAACTTTCAGTGCAAGCTCCACGTATGTGTTTTATTTGTTCAGAACTAAACTTTAAAGCTGTATCAATTCAACAATAGTATTGTACAATTAATTTCATTGGATACTAAATAAATTTCAGATGATTTTTATTGAATAATCATAAAATCACCTATGAACACGCTTACTCCTGAGTTTTACCAAAAACTCCATTGTTGTCTTCAGTGAAACTTACCAAATTATCAGATCAAACGTTTACTGATTTTGTATTTTTTTACTGTTTGATCTAAAAAGACCACGTCTTTTACTTTATTACAAGCTAGACAAACCACCTGATTTCCTTGAATTTACCTTATTATTAATTGGACTAAACTGATGCTGTTATCACTCATATTGTCCCCGAGCGCTAAGCTGTGCTTTGGATGTATCAATGCGCTCTATTTCCCAGGCATAGAGAAGATATCGTATGATGCATACAGTGAAGTAGAGTAAGCTTATCCTCGGCTCACGGACGTGTACAAAATTTATCGATGGTATTATTTACGTGACAGGAGCATCATGTGTACTCATAAATGACATGTGCTACGTTCATTGTGCTTTAATTTTCCTGCTGCAACACTGAAAAAGAAAAAAAGACGTCAGTGGAAGTAAAAGCCCAAAAAGAGTGAGAATACATAAGGGATGATCTAAGGGTGTACAAGTGCACACACAGGCGCATATTGTACGCGCGAGAGCGAGTGTCGAAAAGATAAGACGCAGAACGGATCCTCGTTCGTTTTACCCGCATGCTCGATAAGTTTGCCCAACACTCGTCTGTCTCGGCACTTTTTCCGAGCGCTTGTGCATTAAATTATACAGCCGGCTGGATGACGGGAAGTTCGCCTCGACGAGCAACCACTTGGCCGGGATCGCGATGAACTTCAAGACGCGCATCTGATTACGAGTTTTTAAGATGCCTCTACTCTTGCTCGGCATTAGAAAACGTCATACCTGTGCTCGTCGAAGTCTTAGCAAAGACTCCAAAGTTACTTTGGGACGTTGCTAGACCCCTTAAGATATGTAAAAGTCTTTGATGGATATTGCCAGACCAAAAACTCCGGGAGAATTGCATGTCATCAAAAGTTTTTAAATATTTATACATAACTTTAAAGCTATTGAACAACTAATCGTATTTCCAAGGCTTTGGAAGTCTTTTCACATTGAATATCATTTGATGGTCGCAAGACCATTGTACGGCTTGAAATGACTTTTTACCATGATTTCCAAGTCTCGAGAGAACGAATTCATCTTGACCAACTTGGTTTATTTTCACACTGGGTGTGACGGTTAATTTCGAGTCACGCTTTCTCCCCGCGATTTTCATCACCATCGTTGCGAAGCTAAACGAGCTTACGCGTTTAACGTCGTCTCTTAACGCCGCAAAAACGATCCCAAGCGATTAAACGTGGTCTTTTTTTGCACTCAGCAAAAAAAAAAAAAAAAAAAAAAAAGTAGTACTTGTACACATGGGCACGGTTTCGGGCGAGGTTGTAATCGCGATAAAAAAAAAAAAAAAAAAAAAAGAGATCAAACGAAGAAGAGCCAACAAATCTCGAGAGCACTCGGGCATTTCTCGCCTCACGTCAAGCAGCGGGAAAGTCGCGCAGCCCGTGGGGTACACGTTCATCATCGTAATGACCGCGGCGTCGTGTATGCTCTCCGAGACCGAAGCGTCCGGCTTTACGGGGCGTTTAACGATCGTTCTTCCCACCCGTTATAGCGAGCCCGTGAAAAATAAATTGTCTTTATGGCTCTGGGTGCGTATACATATATACACGCCGAGCTTGCGATGAGAGCCCAAAGCTCCGCTGCTAGTGGCGTTGTTGCTTTCGGGCAAGCTTGAGTTATTTAAGATTGCACTCGCTCACAAGTTGTGGTTTATTAGAAGCCTTTTCGCGTCGCACAATGTATGAACGCATACGTCTTTGCCATCGTAATGTCGAAATGCACGGCAACATGGATACTTTGGAAATTCATACCGCGAGCTCAATGCGACAATCTCGGGGATTTATTCGATAATTTCTATTTGTGCCATATGCTCCGTTGGGGGAGAATTTAGCAAACGACTAATGGTTCGGCAACATGATTACTTTGGTGATGCATGTCTACGTAGCTTGAGGGAGGGGTTTAAGGGTTCCCCGAGTAATCTGGTCATTTGTCAGAATAATGTCTGCGAAATGAAATAAACACACTCGGAAAAGAGCGCTTCTTTCCGCAATCTTGGAGTAGAGTATAATTTTTGTTCCATCAGACCTTAGTACACTTTTATCTAAGGGTAAGAAATTTCTCATAAAGAAGATCGTCGTTTGACTCTGAGTTTGCAAAGTAAAGTACCTCGTGAATCTTCTTTGGTCCACAACTTTGTGTGAGCAATTCGAAGTGTTAAAAAGGTACGATACTTTTAGATTTTACTTGACTTGATTAATTGTTCAATTTCTTTTTTTAAGAAGTAATATATAGGCACATAAAATGTTATGGTAGATGTATCCCCAATTCCAACTTGGCGTATAGCTGAATTCATATCCAATGAGTGCTCTAGTAAATTTTTGTGAGAATAGGTTTCTTTTGAAGCAAAATATTCATGATCGTATTTGTTTCAATTTTGACTCATACTTATATAGTGTAAAATATGTTTAAGTTTACTTCTTGTTGTAATTTTATTAAAATTTAACGGTAAACTTCATTATAACATTCAAGTATCAGGTCTTATTTTGACGATTTTCCATGAAAATCCATACAAAGTCAACAACATTTTTTTCGTTACTTTCTCGGTTCAGAGGAACCCTGAGGTCTTAAAACTTTGCATTACATATACATTTTTAGACTTTTATACAAATTTTTGGTAAAAAATAGTACATTTAATTTATCATTTACGATGACACTCTACATTATTATAAAAATCCATGGATGCTTTCAAGTTGATAATTCAAAATACACTTTTCTCGACGGCGTCTCTGTAAAGCTGTCTAATTTTACAATTTAATTTTTCAAAATGTATGACGCTAGCCACTCTCAAACTAAAATAAACATAAATTTCACAAAAATAAAGATACATGATTTTTTAAACAAAAATCCATATTAAACTTAATTTTGCTCTGATCTCATTAGTTTCACAGTTTTCACCAAGTTTTGCTGCAACGATTAAAACTACTTATAATGTGTGTTTATAAGTTTTATTATGATGTTTACTTTTAATGTATTCTTTGTGTATCCCAAAAATGGAAATACCGTTTATGTTTTGGCAAGATTTTTGATCGTTAAAAAAGGTTTTATAAGTTAGAAAAAAACTAAATTTTAACAATTCATCGTGTTACTAAAAAAAATCTTGCAAGACATGGATTATGATGTACAGAATAACATTTGTTAAAAAAATTATTTCAATAAGTTAGCAGTACTATAAAAAAGTAATTGTAAATTATTCAAAAATTTACTTAAATCATAAATATTTTTATCTCCTACTCGAAGCTTAATTTATTCCTTGAACGATTTCCAACAATTTTACTCACCTGAACTTTTGGAATATTAAGCGTGTAATAAATTAGATGTATTTCTTTATAACATAGCTAATAAAAATTTTTTTAATTTAGTGATAGTTTTGCTAATATTATGAAATACTATTTAAAGAATTAAGTTTTGAAAAATTAAAATTTAGAAAAAAAAAATTATCTATGATTGGAGTGGATTTTTAGAAAATTTACGGTACAATTTTTTATGCAATATTGTAAATTTAAAGAAATGATTATCTTCTGGTATATTTGTAGTCTTTTTTTCGTATAACCTGTTTGTTGTCAACTGTTGTCAAGCAAATCAGTTCATTATTTCAAGATTCGGCATTTTCAAGCGTATAAAACTTTTTACAGCCAACGAAATTTCTTGGAATTTTTTCAAGATGTATAATATTTAGACAAATAATTGATTTTTTATTAGCTATTAGAATCTCTTAAGGCTACATCCAACCTAAAAGACTCGAATTTCTAAGAGATCCAAAAAAATTTGAGCCCTTACAGGACTTTGATTTGCTTGAAAAAAAGGGAGGAAAGAGTAACCGTGTGGTGGAAAAGTAAGGCGTGTCTCGTTTGATTGATGCTTCAGGTCATTTTTTACAGATATTTAATCAACAGAAAAAAAGTCTGATAATCGGCTAATGGTTTTCCTAACTTTCTCATAAGATTTGAAGTTAACGTTTTCTGACATGGCTTTTTTGGTATTACTGGTTTTATCATTAAAAATTTCTTACATCATTTACGCTGTTAGAATCAAAATTTATAGTTTTTTTCTTTTAGTACTAAAATTATCAGGGTTATCAGTTTGTGAGAATTTTAGGAGATTTATTCTAAAAATCCTTTTTTTGTTAACTACTATTTTTTTAGTTTACAGACATTCTGACGAACTGTGCATATAATGGCCCTGCGTTCCTGCTTTATATATACATGGTTCATCGTTGGTATGGTGAAAAACCGCATTAGATTTATTCTAAATCAATTCACTTTCACAGCAATATGAACTTCTTGTTTTACAACGGGTGAGAACACTGCATACAAGTTTCCCAGAGGTCCGAATCAAGTAAGTACAGGCCACGTCTCGAAATCGTGAGTATGAGTAACCAAACTTCTGGGCTACAAGAACCACAAAATACCTGATTTATTGTGTTAGAAACAAATAAAGCAGTAGCTGCAATCGAAAATTTAACTTATTTTTAATAGATAATCAACATAGAGTATAAATCAATCCTAAGAAAAGAGCTTTAAACGTTTTTTAAATGAACTATGAAGAAAACAAATATCTTTTCATATGGAAATGCTTTTATAAAACATTGTATTTACAATTGATTCCCTTTAAAAACATTTTAATTCTATTTGTTTGATAAGTTATTTTTATTATTCAAAAGTAACGCAACTATATTTGGCTACAACAATAAGCAAACTTAAATAGATACCTACTCATCATGTGTTGTTTTATCATCCGAAAAATTAATTTGAAAAACTGAGGTTACACTTGTAATATTAAGTCCTAGCTTCTAAAAAATACTAAAATAAACTTAAAAATAGAGGTAAAATGGTTGCATTTTAAGTCACATATGACATAAAATTCCTTTATCAACTTGAGACAACTGTTGCCAAGGTGTGCTCCCATGCATGTACATAGTGCCGAGAAATGTATAAGGTAAAAGTACTAGTTACTGGCCACTTAGTAGCTGTTATCAAAAGAACATCATATATTTTAAACAGCTTTTAAAACTTTAACTTGTGTTAGGTATCATTTGAAAGCTATGAATGTATTTTAAACTATACGGTAAATAGAAGTCGTACATCCAACCGTGGACAATAATAATTTATAATAATCTGAGTATGTCAGATGCTTTAGTACATGGCCACTGAAAAAAAGGTTGCTTTAGTGGCCCAAATTTAAGAGCCAGTAACTGGCCACCCCATGCTAAATGTACATAAATCGAGGTGGTCGGCTACTAGTGCTCGCAGAAGTGAGGTTACGTACACATTTTATGTACAAGTGCTCTAGTACTAGGTCACCACTTTTTTAAAATTATTTTTTAAAGTGGCCAGGTACTGGTCGCGGCCAGTAACTAGTGCCTTACGTGAATTTTCTACGCAGTGAAATATTGTATATTTAAATTATTGCGACACTTTTTTTGTCAGGAAGTGATGAAAAATAAATAAGAAAATAAAAAAGTCAATATTATCTAGGTGTAAGAAATTAAGTCATTTTTCGTAGTAATAATAAATAATAATTGTTTATTTAAAAAATATTTTTTGTGTAAATCTACATAATAAGGATAAAATAACTCTATTATTAGTACAAAAATTTTTGAACATGTATAGATACTTTTCTCGAAGTAAAATTTTTAACTACAATTACATAACCGTACTGCTTTTTTCAGATTCTCAAGTAATATTTTTAAATGTAACGAAGAAATAATTTTTCAATAAATATTACTATTCATTCAGAGCAGTACCATAAATATTTTACCATTTTTTAAATCTATTTCGAAGTAAGTTACTTATTTCTAATATGGTACATAAAATATTTTATACAGTTATTTCTCTATTTCTTAATTCTTACAGCTGAATTATTCATATTTTGAGAAATTCTCCTTTAATTTTGCACTTTTCAGGACACCAAATGGTGCTTAATTAGAATTTCAAGCCACACCTTCCAATAATTTTTTTTCCTTGTTGGTAAGTTATATAATAAAAAGACTTCCAAGAACACGTGATTCAGGTCTTTGCACATTTTTAAGCGTTAAAAGTAGAATGAAGTAAAATGATATTGATTTTTGCTAAAACTGGAGTTATTGTGGACTAATTAGTGTGAAAATGTCCGTAAAAAAAATAGGCAAAATATCTTTTCCATAATTTTCGAGGTCGCTCTTTTTAATATTAGAGCTTACATTTTGTTAATATCCCGTTCTTTTAACAAATTTTTGCAAAATAAAATTAAAAAAAACCAATTTTCTCTTTCCATTTTTAGTTTTTTTGCATTTCTTGAATACTTAATAGTATATACCAATAGTAAAGTGTGGGAACAGAGTCTTAGAAAGAAATTTCGAGTAATTGGTTTGACANAAAAAGTGTTAAGAAATAAAATTTTCAAATTTTATTTTTGTAAAATTATTTATTATTATAATTAATATTTAATAATTATATTGTTATACGTATAAATAAAATAACGTACGTCTGAATAAAATCGATATTATTTTACTTTTAACGCTAAAAAAATTTGCAAACACCTGAACTGCGTGTCCTTGGAATTTTTTTATTATATAAGTTGCCAATAATGAAAAAAAAAAATTATTTACGAGATGTGGCTTGAAATTTTAATTTTCAACTTTTTGGTGCCCAGAAAAGTTAGAAAAAAAAGAAGAATTCCTCACTTATGTCTTCAATAAAAGTACTACGTTTTCGTCGGTTTTTGTCCTGTCTTCAGTTGCTAAAATTTCGTACTCTCTATCTGATACAAATTGCAATTACAACCCACTAAAACTATTTTCAAGTGTTAGCTATATTTAATTATACAGCTTTGAATAAATTTTCCACGTATACAATAATTACTAAAATACTTTCCTAATAAGCGTCAAATACGGTAGTTACTTCAGAGGTGATGTTGTATCTATATAATACAGACTGAAGTCAAGAAATAAAATGTTATTAAGTATTTCCAGTGTAAAATAAAAAAAATAATAGACCCTTATTCTCTGTGTGTTTTCTTTAACATTGGTTTATGATCCAAAATACACCTAGAAATAAAGATGATTCTTATCTCTCTCGTAGCGTTATGCACTGCACTTATATACAATTGCATAAATAGTTCATATGCACAATTTATACTCCTTTATCTGAACGCTTTTGTTACTAAATAATGTCTCTTTTCACAATTCATGTTTATTTCTGATAGCTACACTTCTTAAAAAAAAAAAAAAAAAATGTAAATCGTAGATATTAGGGACTAGTGACACTTGCGTTTAATAAATTTTTTAACAAGCGCTGTAATACAATTTTATATTACATTTAACGAAACAAATAAGTATGATCTTAGTTTTCGACTGTTATCAGGTTAATCGTGGAAATATTGACGAAATTATAAGCATATCTACTTGATGATGTTTGATTAAAAAAATACACGCAATTATTTTCACAGTCGTTCGTTCGTAAATTCTTATATCACCAAATACAATAAATATTTATATAAACTTTATTACAGATAACACAGTTTTTTAAATAACATTTAGTATTTTTACATATCAACAAATATTCTTTTCATAACAAATAACACTTAAATCGCAGCAAAGTTATTCGTAATGACGTACGTAAAGCTATACGCTTTTGTTGTTATGATATTCACAATTTCGTTTCTGCTATAGCTATGCTTACCTAAAAACCCACCATCCACACCAGAGCATGGATCCACTGCTCATAGTCCGTCAATAAATAAGGTCGATGTCCCAGTACTCGGTCATGTCCCAATAGTCTGTCATCTGGCTGATTTTTTCACTATAAATTTTCAAAACATATATAAATCGGGTAGCTATTCAGACACTAAGCAATTACTCTTTCAATACAAGTTAATGTATAAACCCAATTAAAAAAAATATAACGAAGGCCCATAAAAGAAAAAAAGTGATTGACTATTGGGGCATTTCGTCTGCTTAAGTGAGCGAGTACTGGGACATTCACCTTATGCTAAAGTACTTAATTTGTATATTTTTATACCGATTTGATAAAGATATCATGTATTCACCATTCGACATTCCCGAGCATTTGCGTACCACTAAATGTTCAATACGTGCTCGTGCATCTCTACAACCATGCTTACGACGAAGATTACGTTGCCTGTGCACAACCACGTTGGCTGCTTAATATTCGTAACATGAACTGCGTCTTTTGCTTTTTTACTGACTACGTATCGTACACATCTTCTTGTCGCGATTGCATCAACTCTAATCGATATGTACATTTCCTACGATGCATTTTAGTGTAATGTGGATACTGTACAAAACAACGTGTGATTATGATAAGAAGGAAATACTCGAGAATTTATGTCAAGATTTAATCATAGTTAAGGAAATTATACCAGATTAGATAATTAAATAACTGCTACTATAAATAAAACAAATGATAATTTTGAAACATCAATCACCAGTCAATTCTTCCGTTTTCTAAAGTTATTAATCAATATTACTTAGTAATAAGTAAGTAGTATTGTTGGTGAAGTATATCTTCGTTATATGTATTCTTGTAAATAAGAAAAAAATTAATTTAATAAAGAAGCATAGGTAGCTTAGATATAAGGAAAGGTTGATGAATCCTGTTAAATGTTTGAAATGATACATCCATTGACCAACACACTTACACCTTTATTTCAGTTTTATTAAAACAAAATTATTATGGAAATATCCAAGTTTTACTCAATGATCCTCAATTTGGAAAATAAAAAATATGTATACATTAATTAATAATTGAAACTTTATTGATGGTACCCATTTTTGCAAATAAATGACTCTGCAGTGTTATTTTGGACATTCTACTATATTCAAGTTTAAGATAATAGATGTACGGGTGAACAGCTGAAATTGTATTAGCAAGTTAAAAATAATATGCTATAAGTATAACTGTAACGTACTTTTGACTACCGATAAATATTTTACAGTGGCTTACAAAAACTCTCTAATTTTCAAGTTAACTAATAGACAACCATTCATGCATGTGTCTATGAAGTATGATTAGGTAAATTTACTTTTTTCCAAAGAAAATTATCACGAAATTCTCATTTCCTGGTAAGTTTAGCAAGTTTGCCTCGAGCTTTCCATCAACATTTTTATACAAAATTTGTAATAATTTATCATTAAACTTGTCAAGACATATATTTCTATCATATTATTTTTGGAACTGCAGGTACACACTTACATCTGTAATAGTAGATACTTTTTTTTACTTTTCTATAAGCTTCAGTTTTAATTTTTTTACGGTTTCTGTCGTATGTTTCAAAAAAACACATTTTTTTACAAAATATATACTCATCATTTAAGATGATAGTGTTTTTAATCGAGAAAAAAAATTCTTTTTAGTATTTTTTTATTTTTTTATTCACATGGATCATCGACAATACATCAACTTTGCTGGATTAGTTACATGACTTACAGACTTAGTGAGTATTTAGTATATTCAATCAACAAATGCGAGAGCAAAATAACATGACTTTTTTTATCGCTTTATTGCAGAATACAAACTGAATAGACAAACCTGTTAAATCAATTAGCTTTCACATATTACGATGAATTTCTATTGCTTACACAAAAAAAGTAATCTAAATATACAAACTGTTGAATGAGCTAAATATGTGTGATGAAAGACAGATAAAGAAAGAATAAAAAAAATTCATTTGGCGATTTTTCGAATGAAACTAAAGTGTTTCTAGATAAAATGAAAAAGAATGCCAATGAAAAAGATCATGTGATAAAAAATATTGTATTTGATGAATTTTAATCCCTAATCCTCAGTCTCTGCCCTTCCTTAAAAATTTAAAGTGTGTACAATCACCGATCAATATCGTTCTATACTCCTAAAACAATGTTAATTTTCTTAAATAGATTTCCCAAGCATATACAAATCGTTAAAAAAATGTAATTTACAACTATCTTTTCATCGAGTCACTCGTACAAATTTACACTTCACTTTTGCTCCCTTTTGAATAAATTGTTTCACTTTTCAAAGCTTTGTACATTATACATCTCTAAATGTTGAAGTCTACTCCTACACTTGAGTCAACAGAGTTAGTTGGGTGCCATTTTTCACCACATCCTTGTCCTTTTGCTGACTCGAGTGATCCTTCGCTTCACTTGTAACAGTAATATTAGATCGCGATGTCATTGTCACCGTTGTCGTTGACGTCTTGCTGATCAGGAGTCCCCTCTCGTTTTCTTCATCTTCGCCATCATTCTTTGAGTTCCCCGATGCCACTTGCTTATTGACTTGAGCCTGTTCAACATTGGCCTTGTTCTTGCGTGGAAATACGCTGTTTTCCATATGTAAAGTTGCATTAATGTCCTTGCCTGCTGCACAGGTACACGCTTTGAGGAAACTCTTTTTAAAATTGTCGCTGAGAAAAGCGTAGAGTATTGGATTCATTGCACTATTGGAGTAACTGAGAAAACCGGCTAACAAAAAAATGGTAATGCTTATGCGAGATTGGCACTGATTGGGTTCCGTATAAATCAATGCCATTTGAGTAAACCAATATGGTGACCAACAAATGAAGAACACAGCTATGACAGTGAGCACTAGTTTCGTAACTTTGCGATGAGACTTTTTCTTCTCCTTTGACTTGTTTTTTGGGCCCACTGTCCTTAATTTTCTGGTAACCAAAAAATAAAAAATTGAAATAAGGGTAAAGGGCGCTGCAAAACCTAGGACAAAACTGTACAGAGTAAAAGTTTTCTGTCCTCCCTGATCATCAGGCCAGTAAATGTTACAACTCATTTGGCCCTTTTGAGTTTCCATTTCGTTTGCGTACATGTAAATGGGTATCATAAAAATAGCGCTAAGTGTCCATGCCGAAATCGACACTATTTTAGCAATAAATGGTGTGCGGAGCTTTGGGGAAGAAATCGGATGGCATACAGCAATGTACCGATCAGCGCTCATAATTAATAGAAATATACTACTCGTGAACTGGTTAATGCTGGTCGTTGTCATGTAAACTTTACACATGATTTTACCAAATGTCCAAACCTTGAGACTCATGGTTGTAACCAGAAATGGTATGCCAATCAAGAAGCACTCGTCAGCCAGGGCCAGGTTAAGAATGTAGATATTCGTAACTGTTTGCATTTTGGAAAAGCGTAATACCACGTAGATGACCAAAGTATTACCCAGTAGACCAACCACACAAATGATTGTGTAAAGGATTTGATGTAGTAGTGAGATGATTGGCATATTGGCATCACAGTCAAGTGGCAACGATGTATTTGGAAAGGTGCCATTTGTAGATAAGTTGTATAGATTTTCCGACATGTTGCTCATTATAGTTGTGATCTTTCTTCGATTTTTATATCGCTGGTTAGCAAGGTTATCTGATTTCAATAACAAGGCTTCTCATAATTTGAAATCAATACTTCCCTTTCCAATTCTTACTGTAAATGCTTACATTGAAAAATAAATTATCTTAACAGTAAAAAATTAGATGTTCTAGACAAGTTTTGCATGCGGTTCATGCTTCCATTGCACATCCTTCGTATGTATTTATAATGAACGGTTTCTTTGGACCGACCAAATGGTTTTTAAATACGTCTACAATCGTCAGTTGAATACTAATGGAATTATTTTTACATCGGTTGCTTGATTGTAGTTCCTTTTATTCACAATAAAGCATGGTTCATTGGGCTGCCCAATCTGAAACACAAAAAAAATTTTTTTTCTTTAAGGCTGTTATGTATCAAAACATTAAAAATTTAAATGGAAACATTTTTGTGTTTATTATGTTATTTCTCTACGTCGAAAAATTTTATGTTAAATAAGATAGTTGTGATGATAAGGAGGAAATTCCAAAAAGTTTTTTGATTCATTATGATGTATGATTGGATCAAGAAACGTTTCAATTCGCATTACATGTCTAATGTTAAACAATTTATTAGATAGTATTTGTTTTTTGCATAGAAAGAATGAGTGCAGCAAATTCATATGTAGTACTGTAATCAAAATACATAATATCGATCTTAGAAAATTATCTCGTAACGTTCGATTAAAAAACAGCATAAAATACAAGTATTACTATTGTACGTAATCAAACATCGCGTTACTAATTAATATAGCTTCGATAGTTGGAAGATGATTGTCAGCTTTATGAACAAGTACAAACAAGATCTTGCAAATACAACTGTATTGGTTCAATTGAAGTGATGTTTGGCATCTGCAAAGCCGCAAAACACGATCCGCCCTAATAGTTCCCGTTTTACCAGCCCAAAAAGTTATTTCTCTCTTTTGCTCTTTGTTAGCACACAAAGGATGTCACTGATTCGCTATTATCGAGCTTGAGAAGTATATTACATTCACGTTACCATACAAGAGTTGGTATAGTGTTCGTGTCGCAAGTCTTTGGCCTGTAGCCAAGACATTGAGCTTTTTGCCTAGGAATTTCGGATTGATGGGTGTATAACTTTGAAAACAACGAAAATTTAGTTACTCGGCTCTATTTATTTTGGGGGCAGCGTCATAAAAACTAGATCATGAGGTTTTTTTTGCAACAATTAACCATTCAACTAACTCCTTTAAAATAATTGAGAATTAATATGTAAGGACTTATTAAAGTGTGAACACCTTTTTCTTTGTTCGAACAACTTTATCAGAAAAATGTTAGTAGTACATCATGCCTGTACCTCTTCTTTTTCGTGTAAGATAATGAATAAAGTATTGTTAAGGAGGTTCGATACAATATTTCAGCGTGGCGGTGAAGCGGAGTCAGGGGTGTGGGAAGCATACAGTTTACAATGTATTCCTATGGTACGAATGCTAAAATCTTATAATCCTAACCAAAGTTTTCCTTTTCATTTTGAATTAGGTTGAACAACCCTTACAATTTCTATTTTTGCACTTAGTGCCGACTTGTCAAAAAAGTGTTTCTACGCCTGATACGTATTTTAGACTCACGGCCACTTTTTAATAAAAAAAATCCAAAAGTAAAATGAAATTAATTAAAAAAAACGTACTTATTGTGCCCCCTCCAACTTAAGGAAGGACTGTTAATATATTCGTGACATCACGAAGTTCGGTCAATGAAAAAGTTGTGGATCTAAAAAAATGGATCTTTATTTGATTGTATTAATTTTTATGTTCCCTGGTGTTTATAGGTTGGTCTTAATCAGGCTGTCATTAACAGCGAAATATTGACAAGTTATGTTTGAATAAAGAACGAGAATTTCCTTATAACTGGCCTCTCCATTATAAGATTTTTAAAGAAAGTATTTTTTTTTTTTTTTAAGAACAAGTTTTTAATTGTCCTTTAACAATAATTTTTCGACGTCTGTTTTAGGGATCCTCATATGTATAGAAGTACCTACTTAGTCCACTGTCAACAATAGGATTTTTGCTGAATGATAGAGACTCTAATCATTACTTTATCTGACCAGCAAATACCCCAAATGATCTGACCTTAATTACTCTAATCAATCAATCGACCAAACTTGTGAGTCATTTTCTCACCCTTCCCTCAAAGAAGCCTTTAATCTTTCTAATCGCGATATTTCTTAACACTTTTCTTCCAGATATTGGAGATAAAAGTAAGGAAATAAATTACGCATAACAGCTGAATAAAGTCTTCACTCACGTATCGGAGCTAAAGTAGTCTATACAGTACTTAAATTGTCTATTTCACTTATCTATCTCTCACGGGGCATCAAGAAAAAGTTCTTAAGTGTAACACTTCGTTGTTCGTTTTTTTCGCCCCCTTATGGTATAAAAGAGAAAAAATAAAAAAGGAAGGTACTCTTCTTTTACTATTCTTGTAACGTTTTGAGCATACGTATCACTGGGCTTGGGGGAATATAAGCTTACAAAGAAGAAAAAGTGAAAGAGAGACGTGTAGAAACACTGTACATTTGTCATCTTGTTTTGTTCTTGATATACTCGCGTGAGGGAATCGCTGGCTGGCGCAAACAAATTGCCTTGCTTCGTACGGTTGAGGATCAGATGAGAGGTAGTTTCAAAATTGCTTGGGCACACTTAACACGTGTGGTATGGATCTATGTGACATTATTATAGTTGGTTTATGAATTTTTTCACATGAATGCGAAAATCTAAGGCTAAGAGAGTAAAATTTTTATGCAGCTCTCAACACACATTATCCGAGCTTCAAAAATATTTACCCAGTTTCATACGTTTATTAGTATTGTTATTTATTATATGCTCATTTTTAGCTTGACATTGATAGCATATTTTTTAATCAACACTTTTACAGTTTATACTTTACTGCTAAGCTGCACTCATTATATTATTATGTGTACAAACATTTTTATTTTGAAAACAAAAATACTTTTTCCACTTTGTCAATCGTTATAAGTCTGGTATATTTAAATTTAAAGTAACCAGGATCAATGAATCAACTGTATCATTAGACCTGTGGTGCAAGTTTTCTTCTTTCATTTTTAAAATTATTTCCATGTAAAAAAATTATGATGAATGTTAGTCCTCTCTTACTTTTTAGAATAAATATGACTGCACTTAATAATAATTTAAAAAAGCAATTCACTCTCGTAGAAACTCTAGCTGACGTAGTAAATTCAAGGGGTGCAGAAAAATCATCAAAGTTAAAGTCTGCAGAGGTACGTACTTCAAACTCGTAGAGAAAAAAAAACAACATTTAAGATAGGGAAAAATTAGCATATCCTGAGATGATGCATGTTATAATGCTACCGTCTTACTGTCAAGGATAAATTGTATAACCTGATCTCGTTCCATCCGTTATGGAATAAAAGAGGGCTAAAAAATTTCTGTGAAGCAGGAAATAAGTAGAGGAAGGAATTAAGTAGATAAAAAACGAACTGACGATAAACTTACGTAGCAGATGGTATTGTACGAGTAAATGGAAAATTGCTTCTCTGAGAAAGGCAAGAATGCTACAATCGTTAAAGCTTGTGAGTCAAGGCACCAGCAGAGAAAAATGAATATTTCAGTGGGATAAATACAAGGGGAGAGTATGGAATGATATTGAAAAAATTTGAAAGCTTTATCTACGAAAGGTATTCTGGAAAGTCAATAAGTAATGTCCACATTTTACCAAAATATCTTCTATTTGAGAGTGAAATAGAATCATTTATAATTTTATCATTTTTATTTATTAACACGAGTTTCTTCTAGTTACAAAATTTTAGACATTAGTTTACGAAATAAATGATATTACTTAATGTGATTATTTGTTATTACTATTTTTTGGATTATAAAAAGTAAGTAATTTTATAAAAATAAAACCTAAAACATAACTACTGTCAGTGGCAAGTGCAACATTCTGATTTCTCAACCAGCATTTGAATGTATCGAGTTTATATTTTTCTCCAGGTATTAAAAATATGTTTATCTTCATTTAACTTCAATCTTCATTTCTAGTATTTTGAGGAAGAGTTTTCGTTACTGCTGAGAGGTAAGAGCTTATTTAAAGTAATTTCTTCATTTTGTATAGAAATAATCTTGTTAGATGTTAATTTATTCATGGTGTAATTAAAATGTTGGTAATAAAGAGAATTCTTCGTAAATTGTGTTTATCTTAAATATTTTTCAAATACTTGCACGTATGCAATAGATATAACATCGACTAACACTTTAGATTTACTTTTAGGACTAAAAATGATTTTTGCAGTAGAAATAAATATTACAAATATTATTGGTAGACATAAGAGATTTAATATGGCAATAAGTAGTTAAATGTGTAGCATATTAAAAAAATAATTAAGTAGATATTAAATAAAAATAGTTAGATAAAACTAAAATAGACCTAGAATTTGATAATAAAACTTAAAAATGTTCAATAGTATTGGTCACTGAAATAAAAAAATTCTTTTTCGATGGTGATGAAAATCTGAAAACAAAAATGAAAAAATCAAACCATGTAAAATAAACATTGCTCCATAAAATATTAAGACACAACTGTATGCACCATCAGATTAGATACACACCTGTTTATTTTTGGTGGTAACGAAATAAGTGTACTTTAAATTTTAAAGATATTACATTTTTTTTTGTATAAAAATAACGTAAGATCACAATAAAAAAAGTAAAAAATGGGATTTAAAAAAAAATCTATACTCAAAAATTAAGTACACTTATAATAAAACAAAAACAAGCCAGTGAAACCAAATTTTTTAATTCAGTGGTTTAAAAACGTAAAATCAAAAGAACTAAGCCATACTATATTTAATTCGGTTGAGGGAATCCTAAGACTGATTCTACACACAAACTCACTTTTTCTTTCACACCCACGTGAGTGTAAATTTTTTCCAGAGTAGTATATTTTGGTTCAAAAGTTTAGAAAACATATTAATTGCATGTTATCTCCATAACTGATTTTCCGTTCATCCCAAAGCTTCCTAGTCATATGAGCAAGCAAAAAATTATGTGAAGCTGTCACTCTTAATGACTACGAGTAGTTATCCTCTATCAGATTTGTAAAATCGTACTACTGAAGTATCGAGTCAAAACTAGGTTGACAAAAATGTAAGTATTGCATTGTAAACTTGATAAACATAAGTTGTCGTTAAATTAAATGTTTGTAATGACAAGAGTCGATTGATGGAATTACCCAATAGGACCACTTTTTTGATATTCGAGAAGAAGAATCTATGTTTGTTGAGCATACAATCTTGCACTTTTTTTCCTAGTACGTTAACCGGTACATTAGAGAAGAGTAAATTTGGATCAGCGGTCTGCCAGATGCAAGTGACTGGGGGCGACGGGGAAATTGAAAACGCAAACGAGCCTTCCGTTCTGTTCTTTTGTCGGGCGTACGCACGGGTTTCTGTGCATTTACCTATCTTTGTGCTGTATGCCGGAAGAGGAAATGAAAACCGTTTAAGTTCGGAGGCTGCACTTAACTCACCTGAAGTACTCTTGAGTTTTCAAAAATGCTAAATTTTGATACTACAATTTCGTGCATAAAATTAAAGAAACGAGTAGGTATTATTTTTTTTTTTACAAAAATAACTCACGCAGACTCAAATTAAGAGTTATTTCCTTGTATATTTATAAGAGGTAGTTATTATGTTACTGTTTTGACAAAAGCTCTCACTGTATTAGTTAAAACAATTCTGATATCCTACTGGTTTTGAGAAACACTCGAAAATCAAAATTTTAAGTGTTACTTTAAAAAAAAATCCTATCTCACTGTAGGATAACCCTATTCTCATAAGTCTATTACACGCTGATGATGTTTTTTGTCTCATAACAACGAACTGCTAACCACGAAAAAAAAGTTTAAGTGATCAAATTATTTGAAAAACCATCCCAACGTATATAAAAGTACTGGTTGGAGAGTAACAGAGACACTTGTGCTCACAATCCAATGTATTTTTCAGTAGTGCAGTGTAAATTATTCCATATACTTAATGTAATATATTCCTGGCATCGCACATCTCGGACTCGGAGATCTTTATGACTGTATGATGTTACTTGTGCACGGTCAGCATCTTTGATTAGCTTCGCTACTCTGAAATGCTGCATTGCTATGCATCCATGCACCGACAGCACTCCTTTTCACTCTGCCATCCCTCGATATGATGTGGTGAGAGACTTCCAAAGGTGGTTGGTATTTTTTTTTGCTCATGCATATCAGGGATTTGCTTTATTCTGTACAAATAATTATAGCATACATTACGTGCTGATAGATTTTTTCATGATATTTTGTGCCCATCATCATTATTTATGAAGAAATTATGTATTGAAAATTTCCTTTATTTACTTTTTCTCTACTTTTTAAAAGTTTTATCTCTCGCCAACGAGTAGATCAATACCAAATTATGATTAATGCCAAATAAGTTAAGAACACGTTAAACTTGTGTTCAATTGAAATTCTCAATACATCCATAAAACATTATAAGTACGTAATCTAAATAAAGTGTCTTTTAATTAAATAAAGTTCCAACTTCGTATTACAATCTATTTCAGTTATGCACGTGAATAAAACGTCCTCCTCACTCATCATCGACCGACTCTCGCTCGAAATCCTCTCAATCATTCAACTTGACCTCGAAACCCAATCAAAAAACGAAATTCATTTTTAACGATGTTCTTCTATTTTGCTCACATTTTTGTGTTTCATTGTAAAGTTTGATCATTTTCTCAGAAATAAGTGACAACCCATTCAATGGTTCAGCCTATTATATAGAGCCACGATAAGAATCTCAAGAAGGGGAGCTTTGATATCCACAAGGAAGTACAAGAAATGAGAGGAGTATAATATTGTCACGAATATCCTTGCCTGATTGATATTGTATGCAAAAGATGCAAATAGCATAGGGATGTAAGGAAATCGATTACTGTAAAGATATATTTTATCCTCTTTACTTCTGTGGATTCACAAGCCAAAGATAGAAATGGATGAAAAGGAGGACATGTTGTCTCCACGGAGTAGGTAACACCTCGTGTACATCGCTAGATTCAACAGGAAGGTACTTTAATATGTCCCGGTGTTATTTTCTCTTTTTGCCGGGGACGGCAAGACCAGGCAATAATTAACTACTCTAGTATTTAATTTAAGACGAATTTATTGACAGTTCTCTTATTTTCTTGTCTTTTAAATTTTATCTACTCCCGAAGCGTTGGTCTGTAAATCGTGAGCACACTTCCTTTGACGTCACTTGTGGCGTGGCTAGGGCATTTTCTATTTTACGCGAGAGAAATTCGTTGCTGTGTGCGCGTAGAAAAAAGAGGTGTAGGATGAGAGACTCAGCCTGTGAGGGCTTTTTTTTACGCCTGTAATATAGAGGGATATCTTGAGACGATTACTTTCCTTTGGCTTCTTCCTTGTCATGTGAAAAAAATGTGCTTTGATCTTGGGGAGACACCCTTTTGATCTCGCCTGTTTCCGTCTTATCCCTTTTCAGCTTCGCTGGCGGGTAGGGAAGTGTGCTGTAACGTCCTTCTTTCACTGAGAAATATTGTATTTTACATTTTGTCCAGTACGTTGAAAATGCAATAGTTAAATTCTTTCTTTTATTGAGCAGTTTATCATTATAAATAGATTCATGAATATAAATGTAATCGAAATATTAAATTTTGACACTATTATTTTTGCAATTATATTTATTATCAATTTTTTTATTTCTACAATTTTTTTTCAAACAATTAATGTTTACAATGTTTTTTAAATAACTACGAATAATTAAAAACTTACTTCAATAAAAAAATTATTTTTTACGTTTATGTGACCTTTATTCATATTATCTTACCCACATGCCAAGATTGAGATCAAAATTTAATTTAGTATCACTGGAATCCTAGCACGTCTTTCTGTTATTCAATACTAGCGGCCCCCCGTCTCGGCTTCACCTGAGACTTACTAAATAGAACACCGTAGTGTGTTGACATGTAATGTGAAATGTTTTCAGTTAGAAATTTTCTTCAGAACAAACATCTTCTTATTGAAAACATATTTTTTTGGAATCCATATAGTTTATTTGGTCAAATAATAAGGTGTAAAAATTAAAAAAAATAATTATGCTGAAAAGTACCGTGCGTTCTTTATGCCATAAAATAATCGGTGGCCATAAGAAGCCGTTGATTTGCAGTTTCACCCATGTAATTCACGAAAAGGGCAACTTTTTAAAGCTGTTAAGATTTTAAACCCCCAAAAAATTCATATTAAAAAAAAATTTTTTTCTCATATCTCACAACTTTATTACCATAGCAACAAAGTCCTAGACCTTAAACCCTACATTTTTGTTGCCACAAAAACACAAATACATTTTCTACTTATTTAAAAAATCTGAAGTAGGATCTTAAAACATTTTAGAGATTGCTATGAAGGTACAATGAAAAGCTGATCTCTCACGCAATGGACTCTTTAGTTGTAGATTTTGACGCTGCTGTTTCAATCTCGATAAATTTTCTTGTTAAATTTCCTGTTCAACTTTGTTAAGTTCTAATATATTTGTTGGCAAAGTAGTTCGACGTCCGATGGCTCTAAAAAAAAACGGTGAGCTTCTTAAATTAACTCTTTCTTGACTGAAGTTTACAGCAATTGTGGCTGTATGGATACCTCAAAGTGATCTTTTCTGGCCTGATGTTGAAAACCGAGACTGATCAGAAGAAAAATTACAAAGTCCAAAGCTTTGGAGCGAGTTGTCGAGATCTTTACCAACGTCTCCTGGTATAACGTCGAAGACGTTGGTGTCTGAAGCACCTTTTTTTTCAGACTCAGTTGTTTTGGTGATCAAAGATGGGGAGATTGATTTGTGATACTTGCCCGTCGGAGACTGTCCCGTTGGCTCAAATTTTTTTCCTTCATAGCTGTCATAGGTTCGCCCAACGCAGACATTGGAGAGGATCAGTGATTCCTGGTTGAATGCTCAGAGTCAAGAGGGTAATATAGGGTCGTCGTCCACCGGGTTTTCCAGCCTTGCGACGAACAACTCCGCAGGTGACGTCTGCCAGTGAATGACTGACTTTGTTTAATAGTAGCCAGCTTTACATAGTCTTTTAGTCAACGAATCGCTTCCGGAAATGGTAGTAAAAATGTATTTGTTGGCAAGGTAGTTTACACTTAGGTGTATCCTAAAAAGAACCGATGAGATTGAGGGTTAAGTAGGGAACGTAAATACTTATAATGGCCGTAAAAAGCGCCAGTGGTAAAACTTGCAGCTATTCCTTATTATTATTCTTGATGATGGAGAGCTGACTGCAGGTAGTTTGACTCTTACCCTCAAAGTCTCTATGTACGGAGACTGTGATGGAGGGAGGTACGCCGCTGACCAAAGAATATCTCGTCTCGGGTCGTTCCCCGGATAACCAACCGCTCATCGTTAGACGGGAACATGTGGGTATGCGCGTTGGGGATATGACCACCAAGAAGATAGCCATTGTGGATGCCAGTACCCCTCAGAGCTGTCTTCCCTGGCTAACATTTGTAGTCTACAATTCTCTAACTGCACCAGGTGGGATGGTGGGACTGCCACACAACTCTGAAGAGTTGGAGCAGATTTTGCTCTGCCTAGATATATGTCTCCTGCATGGTATTACGCCAGAGACGTTTTTTATTGGTGACACTCGTTGAGATTCAGGGTGAAAGTTGACCTAGGTCCCTTCCCCTTTAGAGAAGAGTGTCATCCGTAACCGTAATATCAAGCTGCACGACTATCAGCTACATTTTCTATGCAGATCGATGAACTGCCAGAGAATGACTGCATCATTTATCGAGACGCTCTGGCATATTATAACCACACTTATTTAATTCTGTAGCAGGTATCCTCGATCTTCTGTCAACGCCACCTAGTGGATCCTACTGAACTAAAGTGAAAAGCTGGCATATTTTTGCAAAACTTTGAGCTTATTTATTGCTATTGTTATTAAATTTGTTAAGATAAAAACTATACTAAAACCATCTAGGAAGTGTCATGAATCAGTGCGCAAAATTTCAGCAAAATCGGTTCAGTAGTTTTCGTGGTTAGCGATTACAACGGCTTTAGCGACTTTGCTTTATATATTCGTAAGATAAGTACATTCAAGTACTTATCTTACATATAAGTACTTAAAAATCAGTACACTGAATTTAGTGAATGCGTTTTGAGTATTAATGGACAAAAATAATATATTAAATTTATTAATATCGCATAGAATCTACTGAGAAACTTTTATAAATATTTATAATCAAACAATAAGTACATAATTGTTATTCGAATTACAAATTTTTTCGAATAATTAAATAAAATCTTTTATATTGAAAATGAAACGCCTTTTTTATAACATTCCATTTCCATTTTTTTTTTTTTTTTTTTTTTTTTTGAGTAGTTAAGGATATAAAAATTATTTTAAAAAAGCACAAAGCCCTTGAGAGAACATTAATCTCCTTTCGCCTTCATTCTCTCGCTTATTTTATGATACTCCTGTGGGGTGACAGCAAAGAGCATTTCCGCGTACAAGAAATCTCAGCACCACCAACAACCGAGCATACATCACATCATAATATACGGTACAGCTTATGTATGCACGCTTCGTACGAGTATCTCTCGGATTCACTCACTTGCATATACGCTTTTAAAGCTGATAATTCTATTGTGGTGGAGTTGTAACAAAAAACTTAGGGAAAAACATATTTTTAGGCGCAGAACGATGTTTCTATGTTCGTTATTATTATCCTTTTTCGTTTCAAAAGTTTTACATAATTGAAATTTACTCTTTACCTGGAATGAGACTAAGTACTTTTTTTAATAAAAAGTGACAAAGGGATGTGCATATTGTTGATTTTCTTTTACCACTGTCTAAATTCATAAAGAAGACTAAACTTTTTTATAATGGACATAATCTCTATGAAACTTTATTTTTTCTATCCTGAAAGTGTTTAGTTTGATATCAAAGAATATTTTTGCTTGAAAAGTTTTCTTCTCATAAATAATTTATTCGGTTATCCTAAACGAGTTCTGTTTTCCAGAGAATCAAAAAAATATTGTAAACAAATATGTTGAATACAGAATTATCAACGTGCATTTCTATTGTATTTTAGATTTCGTTTAGAAATATTAAATACAGAAGTGAAATGTTAATGAACAACTTCCTAATCATTCAAAATGTTTTTCATAATTTAAAACGCTTGAATAACGTGACGAAGAAAGATTTATTTGATATTTAGAACTTTAAATATCTTTTGAAGAACAAAGCATCCCAAGTAAATAGCCAGAATTAGATACAGATAACCCTAAAGATAAATAGTATTCTACTTTCATAAATAAAAGCGTTTTTTTAATTACAAACGCCGATTTTTTTAATACCCGAGGTTAGTTTGATTTATTGAATTAATATCTTTTAGTAGTTACACCCTATCATTTGACACCATTGAAAGATAATCCAAGTGCTCCTCAAATATTTATGAATCGTATAGCAAGAGGAATGATAACTTTACAGCAATTCAACACGTACGGCCTAGATCAAAACAGCTGCTGAGTGTTTTGCAGCTTTTTACCATGATGTTGATAAATTAGATATTTTTTTACCAGTGGATACGTTGATTTCTTTTTCATCTCATTCTATATAGGTTACCTCAGTCAAAACTAGAAGTATTACTTTGGAGTGTATTCTTGGACGTTTAAATAACACTTCAGCTATTAATCAATGATTAAAAATAACCACAGCATTTTTCTAAGTCCCTCACTGTGCTAATAGTATAGAGTCAGCTCTATTTTTCCAAGCGGTAGATAAACTGACTTTGGAAAACTATTCAATTTGCATATTAATTACGAAGGAAAATTTAATGAGAGCACTAAAGAAATGCATTTTATTGAGATTATAACAAAATGGAAATAAGTAGGTACCTCTCAAGCCTAAGAACTTGAAAATGTTATTCAAAGTGTTGCGCAACAAAGCTTGCACTCCCACAAAGATCCAGCAGCAAAACAGAGTGGGTCCGACTTTATTGCGTAATACCTATTTCCAATGCAGAAATTTCCGTAACTCTATAAAATACGTCACCAGAACTCCTGAGTGTTGTTTGCTGCAAAGGAATCCCTATCCTTTCACCCATCTCGTCCAGTTCGGATGAAATGTTACACATTACGATGGATCGCTTTTGACCGAAAATAAAAGAGTCAGACGAGTGGAAAAGAAAAGAAGCACGTGTTCCACCATAGTTTTTTGAGCATCTTCTAACATGCATTTTTTAACGTAAGCGTGATAATGTTGGGTACATTATGAGAATCTGATCCAAGTGGCTTTATCTAAGTTGTGGATATTTTTAATGAAGTTTGAGCAAATCTAGATGTTTTGCATAAATAAAAATTCCACTCAACCCTCTCGTTCTCCGCCTGAATCGACGCAAGAAGCCAATTTCCAATGGATCGTCAAAATTACCCTTCGTCCTTGATAGGCATCCTATCACGCTTCTGTCAATATTTGAGGCGTACGTTAATGAGCATTTATAGCCGTCCCCCTCCCCTGCCGTCTCGGGCCTCTCGTTACGTATCGTCTCGCCTCCACCACGATCTCTTCCCACGTCGAACGAAAACAAAGCGGCCCGATGTATCTCAAACGCTGCATTGTTAGCCAAATAATTAACGAGCTTGTTACAACCTCTCGTAAAATAGGATATTATCTCTCGAGCCCCTCTCCTTCGACAATACGAACGGATGGTCGTTAAGCAGGTTTACGCGACGCTGCTGCTGGTACGTATAGTGATTGGTGGTATACGTCGGGATTTTGTGTCCTCGGATTGTTAATTGGATTCAAGCACGTGTAATTGGTGTACTCTCCGTGTACTGTCGATTCGGAGGAAAGCTTTTTGTCAAATAAAACTCCTGTTTTTAGTGTTAGTACATATATATTTTCAATTAAAATTTGAGCAAAATCCATTACTTTTTTCTACGGTGTGTCTAGATGGCTCGTATCTTTTAATGTTCCATCTAACACCAATCATTTTTTTTTTCTGGTCATAAGTTAGCATCTCATGTTTTGATGAAGTTGTAAATTTAACGACATAAGCAAAATACATCGTCTATAAAACAAGACCTTCGAAGCGGTCATCGGAAGGTGGAACGATTCGCAATCGATTTTATTTCAAAAGCAAGTTCGACCAGTATTTTAATTTTAAATAAGACTTTTTCGATAATTCGAAATAAACGTAACGGAAATGGTAACGGATAATACGAAATTTTATTCGTCCGAGCAATTACGAACTGCTTTTGTGAAACATTTAAATTGTTAAACAAAGGGTCATTATTTTATTTTCATCCAAGCATTCAACCTGAAAATGTTAAATTGGACGTAGCTACTTGTGCAACCATCTGCGGTCGAATCGAGTTAACAGCCCGCAACGATACAGCCCCATGGATACAGCCAACCCTACATTGTATTGTAGCACGATAAACTTGAACAAGTGAGCAACATCTGTTGCTGCATCGCCTGCAAGCTCTTGTTGCAAGCACAGTTTCGGTCCCCTGAAAACTTTGCACAGTCACGCTTGGTGCATACGAAATGCATACAACATAAATAAAAATTTTCACATCAATCATCTCGAGTAATATCAAGTTCAGAAGAAGTGCATTTTTCAATATCTGGAAAACTAATAATAGCAGTATACATCCACGGAATATCCATCCGTACAAGCTGCGAGGAATGTAAGACTCAACATCGACCCAAGCGCGTTTAAAGTATAAATTAGAATGCAAATTCCTGTCAAAGACGTGGATCACATAGAAAGCGAGGAAGTCATCCCAAGCAAAAATTGAATAAGGAGGTCATTATTGCAAGTCGTAATTTAATGGTTCTCCATGATTTATTCATATCTTCCCCACGTGACACAGACTTGTAACACTGTGTTTTTTTTTCGTTTCTGACTCGACATTCTGTTTTTTTTTTTTTTTTTTTTTTTTTTTTTTTTCAGGTACTTATCTTTGACATATGGATCCTCAGTAGATTCACTGGAGTTGTATCGTACAGTAGCCGATACAAGCAAAACAAAATTATACCACAGCTACAATATTTTGTTAGTTTGCAAAATTCATTTTATTATGTTCTAGTGGGAATATCTAGTGTGCTACATATCATAACTTTGATGACTAAGTATAACCTATTAAATCGTTGAAGTCAAATCATTTCAATTAACATATTTGAAACAAAATTACACAGAGGAAATAATTTGTAAGTGAGAAGTGGAGTTGAGAAGTTTAACAAAATTTTAGACTATATGCTACTTTGTTTTCTCAAGTATCTCATGCTTTGTTGTAAAAATTTTACAAGCATCGCTGAAAAATTGATCAGAGAATAGTACAGCTTAATCAGCCTCTGCTGGTATTCTGATATCGTTTTCTTCGCTGAATATATAACAGTCAATTAGTTTTCGTTTCATTGCAATTGTACAGCGCACTTGATAAACTACTACAACTTGAGTAGTAGAATTAATTCTACTCTGCTCCGACTATTGTTTCAGTAAAGTGTCGGTGCGCTTGATGCCAGTACAGACGTGCTTGACAAATCGATTGATGCTCGGGCTACGCGAGAGTCTCTTTTTGAATCTATCGGTTTTAATTACATGACTGGGGTGTGCCAGCGCCGGTTGGCTCACTACGAATGACAAGTTGGCCTCTCGTTGAGCTTATCACGATTAAATTCTTCGATGCCGATTTGCCCCCGTTATATGAAGATCTAAATGTGGATCATGCAAGTTTGTAATGTTATAAGATTAAATACGTTGTTTCAAAAGTAAAGATCAATAGATTATTATTTAGCAGAGGGTACGACAAATTCTCGGTTTAATTAATAACGGACAAAATGTACTCGTCAGACGCTTGTATCAACCTGTTTTGAATTTTCATGATTTTCTTCGTTACTTTTTCTGTTACATTCAAAGTATTCCCTATTAATTAGAATTACTGGGTTTTCAAATGTAATTTTTCAAATTATGTTTCGTTGATGTTGAGGAAGAACTTGATTTTGGTAGAAATATTTTTGGCTGATGCAAAGTAAATGCGCTATTCAAGAATAACATGATAACAGTTTGATAGTATACAAAAGGTTTATGAATATCAATATTTTCTTGAGATTAAGCTAATAATAGGAAGTACCTTTTACGGAGCTCAATTCAGCTCTATGGACATATTAGTCATTATTCAACTGGTTGATCACTTTGGTGACCGTATACAAAAGGAAATCTCTTTTTACTTTTCACTTTTTGAGGGGCAAAAATGAGTCAAAATTTTTTTATGATGGCCGACCTCAGAAATATTTTTGGAAACATTCTAGAGATCTTCAGGAAAAATAAGAATAAAATCGTGAGCACACGATTCAGGTTTTTTTTTTTTTTTTTTTTTCTTTAAAGACAAAAATCAAATAGATTTGAAATTCTTTTCTACCGGACTAACTAATATGAAAATATCATTACAAACAAAAGGTAAAGTATCTATACTACCATTTTTTAGGTCGCTCTTTCCAATAGTGCAACCCAAATTTTTCTAGTGTTCTATTTTTTTAACCTATTTTTGCAATTTAAAGTGAAAAAAGAAAATTCTCTAATTTTTCTTAATAATGTATTTTTTGAAAACAACATTATTTATTGATAGTATAGTGCATAAATAGAATTTTTCGCAGTTTTTTATGCAGCTAATAAAGTAACTAGGAAAGTTTACTTAGTTATGGGGAATCATGCAAAATTTACGAAAAATTAAAGGCTACATAAATTAATCATAAATCGACTTTTGTAAAAAAAAACATACCGGAATGTACTATTTCAGCAGTTAATTTTAAAAAATTGTATACTCCTATGTCAAACAAAATTACAAATTACATGTCTTAAAAATTTAAGGTAGTGAGGTTACATTTTTTTTTGTCCAGATTGTACATTTCAAATATATTTTATTGGAGAAACAGTTTGCATGTCGGATTTTTTTGGCCACTGTAATATTTTTTTCCGCCCTCGGATGGTTTTGGGAGGCTGGTACTTCCTCGGGTGAAAAAGCAGTTTTCCGGAACTCGTTTGAAAAGTCTCCTTTACGAACCTCGTTACGTTCCTCACCTTCGGCTCGGGCCGCAAACCTCTCGGTTCGCAAACAGAGACTTTTCAAACTCGTAGGAAAACTACTATTCTGGTGTGTGGCAAAGATTTTTTATTTTCCAGTGTGCGGAATGGTAGTTTTCCTACGAGTTTGAAAAGTCTCTGTTTGCGAACCGAGAGGTTTGCGGCCCGAGCCGAAGGCGAGGGACGTAACGAGGTTCGTAAAGGAGACTTTTCGAAC
>NW_019379596.1:151027-238663 GCF_000648655.2 Copidosoma floridanum
AGTATGTAAAAATCTTAATATTAATTGTATCTAACTCATACGGATAAATAATGCAAAGTGCATAAACTTCTAAATTATTATTGAAATTTATTCTACTATTTATATCAATTTTCCTCATACATATTACGAAAAATGTTGTACGTAACTCATGCAGACAATTTCCCGTACTCGTGGTATTGACTCGCACTCGTGGCCGATGCCAGTAACTCGTGCCCTGCGATCACACACATGCTACGGACTCGTGCGCTCAACTGGCACTCCTTCCCAGCAACTTCGGCCACTTGTGTGAGTCAATCACAACTCGTGCGGGAAATCTTTTATTCCGCACTTGTAACGTAAATAACTATTTTTCTGTCTAAAAACTATACATTTAGTAAAGTATTGTCAATTTTTTCCATTTTTCCTTCCGCTTTTACACAGAAAAATCCAAGATAAGGAATATACAACTACAAGGTTCGTGTTTGTTTAATGCTACGTCGATCCGTATGTATGTAATAAAAACATGGGGCCGTAGCAGCATGTCTCTTGGTGACATGATACTGCTGTATTGGAATTCCAAAAGGTCACGTGACTCTAACGATATATATATATATATATATATATATATATAGCCAATTGGAGGAAAAATAAGACAAGCCGTGTGGGTGCAATTCTATTTTTATTTTTTTTACTCGTTCAACGATTGTAACAAGATTGAACAATTGAAATCTCGGCCAAACAAGGCCCGATCCACGGAGTACGTAGCATAATTCGGGTAACCTGACATCAGATTCGTAATCAGCGATCAAAAATATCAACTTAATAATAAGTTCGGATCAAAATAAACATTTTTAAACAATTTTGTAGTCACTTACTCGATTAAGGCCGTTTTTGGGGTACATATTATGTCCTTGCTGGGGCCCTCCACCCTATGACGCTACAAAACGTTTTATCAAAATCGGTGCTGTTGCACGAATTTTTCGACAATAATTTTCGGCTTATTGACTGTAATTAGTAACACGCGCAGCCAAGTATAACGAAATCTACCATTACATTCATACTATTCGAAATAGATTGCGTTAAAATGAAACAGTATAATGCATGTCTCGGGTTTCAAACACGGAGGCTTGTGTCACCAAGGTCCCGAAAAGAACCAGAACCTAAACCACGTGCTACCATGGCCGCTAACAGACAGAATACGTTTAACGGCGATAACATCGCTCCTAAGTGCTTACTGAAAAATAACCGCTAATGGGCTTGTAATCTCTTTCACAGTAGAAAGTAACAATGACTGGGGGATTTAAAACCGTTTGTCCACGCATTATACGTTAGTTTAGCCTTTGATTTCAACTCGCACCTTTAAAGTGTCAGTAAGAATCTAACATCATATTCGTAAATATAGTACCTACAGAAATTCTTTAAATCGTCGAATACTGTACTAAAACTCCGTGCCACTGCCAAATTGAAATATTATTATAACATTAAATTATAAAGTTATCGTCCATCACAAAATGGAGATCCAGTATCCGTCAGAACTGCCGGATGGTGTTGCTGAAGAGCACAAGCTTCAAGATCCGGAAACGAAAAGTAAGCATAATGTTCATATACTTATTTTGCATTAAAAATATTCGAAGGAGTACAATAATTGCGTTTTAATATTTACAGACAAATGTACAAAGAAAAAAAGCAGGACAGTATTTACATTGATGCAGATTACTACTCTCGAACAGGTATTCGAGACAACCAAGTATTTGAACTCGTCCCATCGACATCACTTGGCGCAGCAGTTGGAACTTACAGACATTCAAGTGAAACTATGGTTTCAAAACCGTAGAAAGAAGTTCAAGAAAGACAACGAAAATCGCCCTGATTGTCAAAATACTGTCAAAAAGAGTACATCGCAGCATTCCATGGCGATGCCAGGCCAGTTGGGCGCTATGGGTACCAACGAATCTCTCCAAGACGAGCTGTCATCATCCGGTCAGCAAGAGTGCTGAGAAACAAAACTCTGAAGATCAGGAAACGATAGCTGCTATCCACAGCGATGCCTATCAATGTCAACGAATTGCTCCAAGACGAGCTGTCATCATACGGACTACCAAATCTGTTGCCTCCAAGTCATCATCAGCAGGTACAACAATCACTAATACCCCAACAGCCAATGCATTTTTGTGAAATGCAGCAGAAACCATCGCTACAGCCATACTCCCCGGCAACTCAACAGCCTGAAGGTTTGAAAAGGATGCCACATGCTACAAGCTCTGAAGCTCTGGTATATTTAACTGGAGCCAGCGATTCGTACTACAATTCGTCTGCTTATGATTACGTTAGTTAATACGAGATATTATTAGTATTTTATTTTTCAAATTCCCACTAAGTAAACAGCATTGAAGTGAAACTTAAATCTTATACAATTGCTTTCGCTTCAAACATAAGGATGTTCTCTTAATGTAATACTATTAATAATATGTTGATGAATTGCAAAATAAAAACAGCTACAACTTATGTTTAAAATACAAAAATTTTAAATCATCCGTATCAACATAATAATATCGATGAATATAATATTAAATAAAAGTAAAAGTAAATGTTGGCTTGAAAAATTTCGTTCGTCTTTAGTTTACTATTGTGCTGTAGTTAGTATATTTATAAAAAATCAGTTGCATAAAATTGTATAAATTATTGTAATAAAATGAGTTAACAGTATGAAAATGATCTGAACCATAATACTATTTCAGTTGTTTGTCTCGTTACTTGAGTGAGTTGAATAAAAAAGCTATTTTTTATAAAAGTTGATATAAAATAAAATTATATATAAATAAACGGATCTGTTTTAAAACTTTTAAAAAGGTACGTTACTTCGCATGCAGTGTTATTAAAATAACTTAAATATAATTTGTTCATTTATTCAATTTACCATTTAAATGGAAAAATTGAAAAATTGAGCTTGTTTATAAAGATTCAGAAGGTAAGAAATAAATTTTTATTTCCTTATATAGTGTGGTGTACCAGTTGGATAATGGTAACAATCATTAGATAGTGCAAAGTGTGCCTAAAATGAAAAGTGTTTTATTCTGATGGTAAAGTTGGCATCTCCAAAGCCGTGTATACATACGTTCATAAATATACATTTAATCATAAAATCACATCGTAGGTTTGGGGCAAATGGAAAGCGCAGTTTTTGCTGTATATGAGTTAAAAACAGCTAATCAATTAAGAATTTTTTCTACAACTTATTTAATTTCTAAAGTTAAATTTTAGACAAAGTTATTTTGAAAGCAATCTGACTGGACTTTTTCAAATTTTAACAGCATAACGACAACTTCAAGATCCTTATCTACTTGCCGTTTCAACGAAATCGTAAAAAAATTACTTTTAGTATACAAAGTAGTACCTTAAACTTTGATTGTCTTATTCATGATATCCAATTGGATTGTATTTCAAAACGTTGGATATACACGTACAAAACAAAATGTTATCATATAGAGCTTCATTAAGCTCTAAACTAATTTTGATGATTCATACGAAAAGTGAAAATTATTGTGACATAGTCATATGACACAAACGTTTCTGAGCATAAAATTTTTCACACATCATTAATCACCTTTTTAAACAAGTGTTGAACTAAATTCTCAGTTTTTGTATCCAGCAAATAAGACGTGCAAGAGAAAAATAAAAAAACATGGGAAATAAACGTCATACGAGCGCAGAAAAGCTAAAAGGAGGTGGCGTCACTCGCTGTCTCGAATAAAACACGAGATGAGCCATAAAGTTGGGGTATGTATGCCGGGATGCGCGAAATGAAGGAAATCTGGGCCAGATGCGTGAATGATATCTTGCGAAAGCAAAGCAGAGCCGCACTGTCGTGGTTGTTATTGCGTGCACATTGTGCTCCTCTGGAAACCTGATGTGCGAACCAGAAGCGTCAGAATCAGCATCGGGAAAACGGATGGGAAATAAGATAAGATAGCTATTTTGACGTTACGTATAAAGAAATCAGATAAGTTTACGAGCTGTTACTGTTGCCGTGTCTTTGCTTTTTGAATTTTACAACGCATGTGTGTAAAAGAAAAGATAAACACAGGGTAAGAGGAATGACTAGGTTAGGATTTGTTGTCTTGATATCCTTGCACATCGGTCTGTTTCTTCTATATTCAAAAGAGTGTCGAAAAAATGTAATTTCAAAACACACGTACAGACAAGAGCGCGAAAACAAATACTTGCATACTGCAATCGGGGGTTGACATATTTTCGTTCTTGCCTATGGAAATTTGATTAGCCTCGAAAGAGCTGAGTCCAAGCTTTTTATGTATATTCTATGAATGGTATTTCTTGAATTCCTTAAAATTTTTTATTAACGAAATGCTATGTCGAATATTAGCATAGAGATCCACGGATGGTGTAAGAAAAAAAAATGAGCATGAAGGTACGTACAAAAATTTGTATTATCACGTACGAGGTACTGGTACTATTATTTCTTACAAGAGTAGAAAGTTAGGCCTTAAAATACAAGACATTATTAATCTTTATAAATTTATTCATACCTCATTCATTGATCTTCATCATTATTTTGTATTACATGCCATTATTATAAATATATTGGTTTTTCAAGTATTTGTATAACTATTCTTTTAAAAAAAAGTTTTGAAAAATTATGTATTTTGAAGTTCTACAGCTTTTCTCGAATGTACATCAGAATTCAGAATTTTAGTGATATAAGTAAAGTATTAATTTATTAAACTAGGATTGTCTTCGTGCAAGTAATTGAGTTCATGAACATTTCTGATCCATGACGAGTTTTGCCTAGACAATTTATTTTTCACTTAAAACCATAGTTTGTAGAAAAATTGTCATACGTAGCATTTGAAAAAAAAAATGGTCAAGGTGGCATCTTAATCAAACGTTATTTCATCAGTTATTTTAAACGTTTTTGAGTTTCAGGATTCCAAAGACTATTTTTCGTTTATTTGAAATTTCTTGTTCTTTAAGGTCTGAAACTTTAGCATCCACGAGCATTAATAAGCAACAAAAATTTTGTTTCATTATATTCGGTTTTTTTTTTGTCGTTTAGATAATGAGGAGAAAGTACACACAAAAATAAATTTAATGGTATGAACATTAAGTTTATCAGTTGTTAACAACACATAAAATTGTTCCAAATCTCTATCAGACTTTCACTTTCCATCGCTTCGTATTACGCACAACTTTTTTGATGCTCCAAAGACATCGGCGAGTGTCCTGTGCTTCATGGATATGGCAGCAATAACAATGTTCGCATTAAACAGTTTAATTTCATGAGAAAATATATCAAATTCGTTCAAACAATAGTATCATTAATCTTCTAGTTCTTCTATACTTCCCATCAACATGTTGAAAATACTGAATGGTGCTGAAAGCCTCGATAAGTAAAAAAAAAAAAAAAAATTGAATCGTCATCAAAATATTTTATGTTATGAATTTTTATTTATTACAAATATTTGTTTGTCTCCAAAACAAGAGAGACTCTCTATATTTTCTTCTCGCCTTCCATCACCCTATTAACAGCATCGCTCTGTGTTCTTGGTGAAGCTAATACCCACATGGGGCGCTATTCGTGCAAACGATTTCGCTCTCCGAATTATGTCGTGCGAGCAATCGGATTCCCGCAACCAAAGAGAAAACGTTCCGTGCGTGGGAAATGGACTTGCAAGTACATTAAATGACGTATATTCAATCATATTTTCCTAAATCTTCGCCCCCTCTTCCGCCCTTCGATTTGAAAAAATAAGTTGTAGCGAAAAATCAAACCTTCTTCATTTTTTCTTCAGAATCGTGCTGGTAGGTTTGAGCTTTGATTTTTTTCGTCATATACTTGACTACATCTCTTACAGGAGATATAAAATTTATGGCAGGGCTTCAGTGAATAAGCATCAAGAAGTTATTTGAGTACATGAAATGCCAACCTCAATGGCAGATTTTTCGCAACCAAAAAGAAATAAATTTTGTGTTTAAAAATATACACGTTTTATGCTTTGAAGTTTTCCCATCGAATTTATGTTGGATTTACGTGGACATCAAAAGGAATCCGTACAGCTTTTGAAAAAAATGTTATTGGAGAAAATTATTCAGAGTTAAACTAATAGTGGGTATTCAAATAAGCCACTTGAACAAATTGCACAAATCAATTATTTCAATTCATATTGCCTTTGTCAATGAAATATTGATTTTTAGAAACATTAACCGCGCAATAACTTTACCAAGCCAGTGAACGGTGATACTTGAAATCGTATATAAAAAATACGTATGACGGTACGCAAATGTGGATGCATCGTATGATATGATACCGTATAAGCTGATAAAAGACAGCTTTAATTTTTGTTGAAATGAAGATGAGTTATCCACGATCCATAAACTTCTGTAACCACTACCCTGTGTAATGAAAAAAATTAAAGCTTTCAGTATTATTGCCTGGAATCTTATGGTAGGTGACATAAAATAATTTTTAATTAAATTGTATGAAATGAGCGATCAAAAATCCGTATTTGTCTAATACTGGTGTACAAAAACATTTTTAGTTCAATTTCTCAATACTTAATAAAATAATAAAAAATATTCTCTGAAATATGTTTGTTCAATCATGGTGTTTGAAATAAATTATCAAATACAAGTACATCCAAAGATTTGTAGAGGATAAACTGATCCCAAAGTTAGTAATTTTTACATATTATTTTAAAAAGTGTAACCAAAAACAATGATGTAACATAAATATAATTTTAAATACACTAATTCTTCATCAAAATTTTTATTCTCAAATTTTGTTGTATTTGATCAAAAAAAGATTTTATTTAAATAATGTAGTATCTTCGTTTTTCGAGTATTTGTTACAGCTTTGTTCACCCCCCTTACCCTTCATCATACCAGTCTGCCAAAAAATGCGTTCGGATGCACGTAACCACTCGGTTATCCAAACTCAATGCCCACACAAATCACATTTTCTTGCATTTACATTATACACACGTGTATTTCAGAACCACCGTCCAAGTATGTATACCGTGCACCTGGGGCAGAGGTAAAAATGGGCGTCGACTCGCGTATTGAATCGGCTGACTTACATTTTTCCGGTTCGTTGGATCGCCCGATACCACGGCCTTTCCTCCCGGCTGTACACTTGGGCACATACATTCAGTTCCCATTTCCGATACTCGCGTGTATTGGTGATAGGATTATCGAAAATTCCCATTGGTTTTCTCGCCCACGGGTGCATTTTCGATTCGTTGGCTTGCAGTGGTTTTTCAGCAGGACAGATACGCATTTCACGAAAATTATACGCACACAAACAAAAGTTTGATCTTCCAGGGTTTTCATGTAAAAGAAAAAAAAAAAACTGCGAACTTTCTGTGGCGTTGTAGTTTTTATTTTTTACTGATAATCAATACGGAAAACCAAACACGGGCAAGTGACGTGGGATAGGGTAAAGAGATGGCAAATGGGAGGGAATAATAATGAACCAACAGGAGCGGGAATGAGGGGTCGTGGGTGGGAGGAAGAGGAAGGCTCAGGGCAAAGTTAGCAGAGAGGAGGAAAGGACGGAAACGTAGGAGGTATATTACTTCCTGCGTAGCAGTAAAAAGTTGGGAGGAAAGAGCTTAAACGAGCCAAGCAACAATCGCTCGTTGTTGGCGGGCGAGGAAATTTTTCCTTCGTATCTTACCATATTGTAGTCGGAAAAGCTGCATGAAGAAGCGAAAAAATGCGAGCTTTGATTGCTAAGGTTACTTCCCCTTTAAACTTTACCCAAGCAATCTTTTCTCTCGAGTTTCAGTTCCCAAAGTTAGAGAAGAGAGTAGTTATAGTGATAACGCGACTTCTGGGTGTTTGTGCATTTCATTTGCGTTTATACAGTGTAAAGTGTCGTATGACATCCTGCCTAACTACAGGGGGGGGGGAGAATATTTGTAGGCGTATAAAGTTGGCTTTGGCGTGCGATAAAAATGCAAACTGTCACTCTAAGAACGTAACAAAGGCATTACATGTGTAGTTTACCTCTTTGGTTTCTCGCCTGTACACTTTAAGAAGGAAAAGTTTCTCCTAACCGAGTCGATTTTTATAAACTTCTTTTGCACGCAGTACCGGGTTTTGGTATTTCCTTTATTCCTTAAAAATCTCATTTTAACTTTAGTGTAGATTCGGCTTTTCAAATACGTAAATTACTTTTTTTCGTGTACGTGCAAGTCCTTTCAACGAAGAAAAAAGCTGTTGTACCTTTGCTTTCTCGGCTGCTTTAAGAAAATTTTGAGCATAATGTATCTTCGTTATTGCTACTGTTACGTACACTTGCCACCCCACACTTAAAAATAACGAAACGAATCTCCTTCTGAATCAAATGTAATTTTCAGCAATATGAATTTTAATAATTCATTTAAAAAACGTAAGTTATGTAATTTTTGGAACTCTACACAGCACATTTAATTGTTGGTGGCACAAGTTATTTTCAATAATAGTTTTACATGAAAAAATAAGCATTTCTTACATCCAATATTTGATGCTTTAGAAAAACTATAAAATATTAACCAGAGAATAATGAGGACAATGAAACTATTGTTTATTACAACAACTGATGTAGCCTATATGTGCATTTATTTCAGCACAAGAACATATTTATGAACGACTGGCTTTTAAGACATATTTTCATGGGACGTGGAAAACAGTATCTGTAATTCTATTGCAGCGTAGGTACCTGTGCTAAAATATAATTAGTAAGATGTACAGAACAGAATCATCATTGAACTTATGCCTCTATATTTTGGTTTACCGAATGCGACAGGTACCTCTAAAGAACAGATTGTTTTTCTAACTGTTTTCTTCAATAGTGTAGGCTTATAAGTTAGAAATGTCGGTATAATGATAACTAGTTAATAGTAAAAATGGTATTGCACAAATTTGTAAATCCAAATTCGATCTTTTGATAAAACCAAAATATGAAAAAAAACTTCTTTGCAGCTCATATTGAAAATAAGCAAAATATATTGAAAAAATATGAAACCTTTAAATTAGCTGCGTAATAGGCCAAAAATTGATCACATACTACATTTAATTAAAAAAGGAAGCTAATAAATTTCGACGATAAATCCGACATTGATTTTGATCAAACGCGACTCACTATAGTTTCCTTTTTTAACATCACGTAATGTGTGATCAATTTTTGACAAATTACCATACCATCCCCTCAATTTGGGCATCAAATGAAAAGACATGACCAGTAGAACTAATACAGTAAGCCATATGACGTTATTTTAAATATATGATGGACCTACATGATAGTGGATTGGATTCGACTTTATAGGTCTCTTGATATGCATCCAGAACTCTGCTCCAAGTTGATGTATTACGTAAAATCTTCATAATTTTTTAAATACAAGTGTCAAATTACGGAGTTTTAAGAAAAGAATAAAACAAGTTGAACTGACAAAAATAAATAATATAATAATTGCTTCACAAAGTCATACTCAAATTACCAAACACTGTGTCACAAAATTTATTTGTTTTACGACAATGAGTAAGTATTGACAGAAAATTCATTTAATCATAAGTTGAACTACATTCTCTTTTACTCAATAGGGAGACTGTGATAAAATGGAGAACTATCTTACTCTCCGCAGTCCTTTGATACTGCTTTAAAATCATAATAAAATCATATATAATAAGGATTATAAATAAACCAATGTCTTCTACAAAGATTATAACGTCCTACGTATAAGATAAATAAAGTTAAACGGATAACTTTTCAAAACAGCTAAACGTGAAGAATTCAACACATGGGTGTCATCATCTTTTACAGTCAATTTATGATTATGTAGAGATGGCTTCAAAATGTTACTTATTCTTATCCTTTTATTTTTAATAGCAACTTGTTTCAACAATTAAAGAATAGAACAAAAAGAAAATTTTAATTTACAGATATCAATTTCGGTTTGTTGGACTCGGTTTCCTAATCAATAGGACTCCAAGAATGTACTTCCACTTTGGGTATAGGCAACAATGTCAAGGAGACGTGAATACATTATCGACTATGAATTTCCTCCCATGTTTGACAAGACTTGCTCCTTCTCTACATTCAAATCCATTATTGCCCAAACTATGGCTACGATTTTATAATTTCTGATCTTAACTCGGTCCTACTCTTACATTTTTTTACATGAAAGTTAACTTGATAAGTGATCGAAAAACAAATGGTATACTGCGCGAGTTAAACATTTCGAAATCATTAATAAATTATATGAACCAATAAATATTGTAGCGATCTGAATACAGCAAATCACAGTAACCATCCGATTCAGAAAATCGAAAAAATAATCATCGAATTGTGAAAAACCGTCCTCGTTACGATGATAACAAAAATATTTATTTATAGAAGACACCTCAAAAGTTCTTTCATGCACCATTAAAAAAGTTTTAACCTATGAAAGATGCAGCATTTTTCCACCCCACATCGTCATAATTCTTCTGAGCCCGACTCAGCCCTAAAATCCATTCTTCCTTGCAACACTGAACTTTGACACGTTAGCTTCTTTGTGAACAATTTACATTGTTACATATGTGCTCATAGTTCTCCCTCCCACAAAACTAAAAGTAAGAACTTTTTTATATATTGTACGTCATACATTATGAATCTGAAGAGTGAATACGGTCCCGCAGCTGTCTAATTCCATCATCGCAAGAAGTTTCCACGTGTACGATATCGCTTACTAGTTCCTTCCCCCGCACTTATGGCACTTTGGAACTTTTGCTGAATAACTTGGACGTTTTGAAAGATATCGATCGGGTAGTGGATAATCCACGACAGCGTGTATAGATGCATTGAGTAGGTGGAGACCTAAATGTACGAAATACCCTACGTATGTGAGCCCGTGGCAGCAATTGGGAAACTTTAGAGGCTTCCGTAGATATTCCGTCCGGAATGAAGCGATCGTTGCATCGATGTTGGCTCGATGCCCAGTTTTTCGTTTCATTGCCGCTATTTCACGAATCAGACGCGCCAAAAACGTAATTGACCGAACGACTCTTGTCAATTAAAACATTATTGCTTTCACCGATGAATACAAATTCACACGATCCGTCCACGGAAAAAAAGAGAACCAAAGACACGGATACCTGATTCGCACGGCGAAACCGCAACGATTGATTTCTCCAACTTTTGAAAGCAGCAATACGACGCGGCTTCGGTTCGTTGGCTGGCACAACTTCCGACGACAAGCCATCGTGACCAAACTGCCTAGCATCTACTCCCACCGCACCGTAGTTGTTATACTCCAGTATCCAGCCGCCCACTCCCCCAAACCCATGAAGTTTCAATCGGTATCGCATTCGAGTTGCTGCATCCGATACATCTGTTTCTGTGTGCGCCCTCGCCACTATGCCGTTGCGAGATAGTACTGCACACACTGGACAACTTGTCTCTATCACTTGGAACGGTATCTAGCCAAACAGAGTTACATCACGCACTTCCCGGCGGTATCGCGTTAACGGCGTTATTTGCCCGCATCGCCCGCAGCTGAAAACTTTCGGTCGTCGATAGGCGCGTGTGCTTTCCCCTACAACTCGCGGAAACGAAAGGGACGAGCTGACTGTGACGTCGAACGGGCACGATTTATTTTCGTGGTGCTTCGGGTGAACGCAGCGGGTGATGATGGGGAGGTCGCGTTTGAAGTCTGCCGGGATTATTTTTTCCCGTGAGATATATGTGCGGGATCTCTCATGGGGGACCGGAGTTTTTTAGGCTGGCTTCAAAATAAGCTATGCCCATTACTCGTGTTGCTTGCGATGTTGACGGCTGGTGGGCTTAGGTGTCGACGGCTTCAATCTTTATCGTAGAAACTTTGGTCGGGTGATTAGTTTTTGTTGGGAAATATAATTTTTGTCAAATATCTTTCCACCAAAGCTTTCGTTTTCAATAACTCACTGCTAAATGATGTGTCGTGTCGTGAATTACCTATTATGTGCACATTGTTTAAGGTTTCACAATGATTATATATGTTGGGTTGAGCTTTATATTTTTGAAGAAAACATTCGTTTGATGATTGTTACTATATGTAACTGTCTCCATTTATACCTTTGACCTTTGTAATATAATAGCTGATAGCCGTTTAATGTAAGTTTACTTTTGTATGTAAATATGCTCTCATTGATCGAGGATCACGGAGGGTTCACGGTCGCAGGTGCGAAGCTCGAGGGTAGGTGAAGAGATAAAGGGGGTGACGCAGTGTCCGATTGACTGTGTTGAACACAGGTGTTTAGCCATTTTAGAGCGTTTTTCTCAATGTTCCTGTTATTTTTTGGTTGCTATAATTCCCCGGCATAGAAACGCTTTGTTTTGTTCGAAATTGTTCACACGGGCCTTTCAGCTGTTGAAGGGTTAAAACGTCTGTCATCCCTTAATTTTTTGCTTTCAAATAAACTGCTCCTTTGATATGAAAAATCGCGTTCTTTTATTGATCGATTGTGTAAATATAATGATGAATAAAATTTTTCGTTCAACAAACACTGGGCATTCCAGATATGTTGAAGTGTTGGAGGTATCTAGGTCGTGAAATAATTTCTAACAATTAGAAATGATTCTGGGATACAATTTCGTTTGCTCTACATCAAATCCAATTCGATTCGAATACTGTTACACGGATTATGTCAATCGCATCGTTTGTAAAAAAAATTAGCATTTAAAGCATTTCGACGTACTTTCTGATTAAAAAGTAATATCGGAACGCTTTGAACTGAAAGTGGAATTCACCGAATTGTATATAAAGGCATACTTTAGTACATCCTTTCTCGCTCGTTATTTTAAAGCTACTCTATTTTAAATTACATTATTGAAAACTTTCGTACTATTACTATATATATATATTTTTTTGTTATTGTTAATAGAATTAGTAATAACTACTGCAATAATTATTATTAGCATCGATATTATTACAATTATTGTTACTGTTACAGTCATTGCAGCCCATCAAGACAACATTCTTCTGTACAGGTATAATGGACTTAACGCTGTCACTGACGAGGCCGGCGACCTACCGCAGTGACCAGCCCAACATTTTTTTTGAGTTTCTCTTGGTTTTGATTCCACTGCTCGAGTGGGCTTATCATCATTTTTATATGGATCGTACAATTTCATACTTGAGAATATCGACACGCATTGTATGGCAATTTAATCAAAGGGAAGCGCGTGCTCTATACGTCGTTTCCACCACATCATAGCTTCAAATTTATTTTCCTCGGTTATGGAGTGTGGGCGTGTATGCTTCCTTCTCTATCTATCTATATGGATCGGTAATATATCTCCGGGTGAGTGATCTACGTATGAAATTAGTTTATACTACATACATGCCTGCGAGAGTAAGTATATTTACCAATTCAAAGAAAGTTACATAGCAGCTCTGATTCTGTTCGCATCTATTCATTTTTTTTTTTTCCAACCATTTATTTTTAAACCAACAAGTAATTTTAAACTTTATGCATAATATTATTTAATTTTATAGTTTATAGTACAGAATATAATTCTGACAAAAAATTTTATCAATTCCTACCTAATAAGGTAATATGTACAACTGAGTAACACAAACACCAAAATGAATTGACAGAAACCGAAGTACGAAAGGAAACTATACTAGATTAAGGAAAAAAAGAAAATTTTTTGTCTGGTTGGTGATAAAAGTTTGGTATTAATAATATACTTAACAATTAGATACTCTTTGTTATTTTGAGTCTAGAAATACTCTCAACAACTATTACATTTATTGATTTTAATTGATAAACAGCCGAAATTGCAAATTTAAGACAACACAGGAAAAATACGGCCCACTTTGCGAAGCAACTGTAGCTACATTCTAAATTGAAATTTTTTATATTGTCCAAAAGCAATTATCTAAATGGATGTGTAAAATTGTAAAATTAATTTCGTATGCGTTAAGCTTGAATGAAATATCCCAAAAGGAAAAAATTGTAAAAAAACAAATGTCTACCTTTGTAAAAATTTATTTAAAAGTCCCCATTTTGATCTCCACAGTGTAATGTTTTTTAAATTTCAATCTCCCTTTGAAAGAAAAAAGTAATTGAAATTATTTCGTCCTTTTTTTTTCAGACTTATTATTGACCTTTTTCTACACGTGTTCGAATGCATAAGACAAATATTGATTTAAAACAGTAAAAAATGACAAATAACGACGATCGACCCAATAGTTCGTCATGTTACGAAAAAGTTTAATGATTGAGATGAAAATGAGAAAAGCACTAATTATGTGACCTAGGTACCTATGTATGCATAGAAAGATTCGTCAGAAACAATAGAATGGCAACGACTGAACAATTCCAACTCATATTCAACCAGCAATTGGAAAACACAGAAAAACTGGCACACACGATTTTTCCCGATATTACTTTTTCTAGCTATACCTATTTAACCCATCACTACTCAAACTTTCATGCAAAGGGAAAACTTTTCTCCGTATCATTAGTAATGTTGACAGTAACTGCACATCCTGTCAAGCGTATGTGGAGAAAAATGAGGCCGTCCCACGCGTACATGAACGTATACATTGGATACAAGGTTCAATTTTAATCGTTTCTCTATCGTACAATTGCCTTTATGGTGCAGGGAAATTACTCCAAAATATCGGTGAAATAAAAACTAATTGAGAATAGCAAAATTATTGCATAAACTTGTAAATAAAAATTATCTCTTTTGCAAATACCTAAGACTGAATAATAAGGCTGACTAATACAATGAATATTTAAAAAGATTACTAAATTAAATATTAATGAAATATAACCACTTTTTAGTTTCCTCAATAAATTATTGTAAATATATTTTAAACACGAAGAACAAGACGTTTGAAAAACAACAATACAATGATAGTTAATAATAATGACAATTATTTATTAAAGTTTACAAAATGTAAAAAAATGGTCTTTAAAATATTTTTCATATCCAATTTTTAAAGTATGGAGGATATTAAAATGAGGTATTCATAAGTGTACGGTTCATCTATTCGTTCTAGGTCGTACAAGACATTAGTGTATTATATTGCTTAACAATATCAAACTTTTTTTTTTGCCATTGAATTGTTGTAATCTATAACTGACAGTGGACTGTCAGTGACTCCTACTTACGTACCTATCATGAAATAGCCGATACAAATTTTATGTCACTTGAGGCGTTTCCTTAAAAAGTTAACTTCTCTCGGTAAAGTTTTTAAATGACACTAATTCTTTAGGTTTTGAAAATTTTTTTTTCTTATCAAAGCTTTAGAACTGTATTATTATCTTATTTATTTTGTTTGTATATTCCTACTATACCATATTAAAATAAATTTTGTGCTTTTTATTATTTTTTGAGAACAATCAGCTAAAAGTGACAGATGTGACTATATAACCAGATAAAAAATCATAAATATTAATTCTTTGTAACAGCTGGACGCTGAATTTATTCTGCCTGCTATGTATACCTCAATGTTTTTTCTAACGTGGTGTAATGCAGGTGTTCGTAGCTATACAAAATTAGTTACGAAATATTTTTAGTTCTTTCGATATAAGTAATGGTTTCGATGCTAAGTGTATCGATCGGTAAATCAGTGCGTTACTTGATTCATAATTAAACTTCCCTGCTAGACTATACCAATAAGTACTTCGGATGGGTAACTGCGTGCGAAGACCTTGTAAATGGATGCAGTAACTGCATTCCGACATCGATTGTCCACCCGCTTGCTTATGTTACATATTCTGCTTTTGAGCATCTCAAGGACAATGAATTGTTTGGGCTTTGTTGATCGTATAGGGCGAAATACTTGAATCACTTGATGTTAAGTAAGAAGTAGAAAAATATCCTTCCCGGAAGAAACAAACAATTCATCTACTAGGAATTTGAGGCAAAAAGGTTATACTGTTGTCATTTTATATCTCAATGACAGTGTCATGTATCTAAAAGTATTGAAAGTTTCAAAAAAATTTATTTTCTGCCAGTTACGGAAAACTTTTTTTGGTTTTTGTTAAAAAGGTAATTAACTTGTTATCAGACTAGTAAGAAACCAGAAAGTTACTTCTCGCAATACATGATATTCGTGTATGTAACTAACCTACCCGCATCCATTTTATTCGACATAAATTTATATACAACATAATTATTCATATACGTACTATTTAGTATATGCCGAAATTCACGTTCTATTTTATAAATTTATAAAATTTATTTAGTCACATCTTCAAATCTGAGCTCTGGAAGATTTTAAAAAGTATTTCAGAAAATAAACTGAAGTAAAAAGCTGGATTTTTATTAAATAGAAATATTTTCTTTCATATCATCGTATAAACATTGGATACCTGAAATACATGTGTAAAGAAGGTGAGCTCTTTTAGGTCAACTTTTCTCCTGGAGTCTTCTCACTTCGCTGTAAAGTTCCTAACTACCTAAAGTTACTTTAGTGCTACAACAAAAGACCCGATTAGAAAGTTTTGTCCCGGCGTCAAAAGCTTGTCGTGCTATTTAAGGACAAAAGTATGGGTGAAAGGTCAAAAGTATGCCGTAACTTGATCGTCTTTCTTTGAAATATTATGTTATTATCACTGTCTTTGCCTATGCATAATACGTGTACAGCATATACCACATATGACTTTCGTATGTGAAATACAAATATGAGCTCGATTGAAATCTGGAGCCTGCGACTCCACTGGGAGTTGAAACGTTGTCAATATATTCGGGCTAGAGATTATTGGATCACGTGCTTGACGGCAAAAAATGCTCCAGAGAGGAGTAGGAGAAGGCTGAAAAAAAGGGAAACAGGATACCTGGAGGAAAACAAAATTGCTAGATATCGTTTGGCTGTTCTCGCGGATATTACATTTGTATTTTGCCTTGATTGATTTTTATTTTTAGACACGACCCATAGGTATAATGATTTTACCGAGTTTTGATGGAAATACAATAAAAGTGTGCTGGACTGATTTGAAAAATAATTTTTTCCTTTTTTTGAATAATCAAGGCACACATGACAAATCATGTTTTAACGTAGATCTATTGTCAGGCAGATAATCCAAACAATTGTCCAAGAAACGTGTAAATGGTTTTCTGTATTTTCAAAAGATATTAAAAAGATACAAAAAAAAAGTGTTTCTAATTTAGGTATCTTTTTAAATCTTTAGACATTTACTCACTCCTCCAGACCTCGTAGTTGATATGGCGATATGCATTACCAGATTTTATATTAATTAACTACTATTATTCGAGGAGGTTCTAATTGTAGAATTAAATGATTTTTTTTCTCGAAAATACGTCTGGAAAAAAAATTGAGAAAATTGATGCGCGCATACTATAGGTCCTAAAAAAAATGTAATGTTTTTTAGTGTTACTTTACATTTTTTATTTTTGCTGAAACCTTTTTAAAAGGAGAATCGAATTAATTTTTTTGAACCGTAATTCATCCAGTAGTATTACAGTAAATTGCAAAAAACTGTATTTTTTGACCTTTTTTTAGAAAATTTGTAACTCGAACTATTAACACTAATATTTATATATTATAAAAATAATTTTTACCGTAATATCGTCTGTGACATACTCAAAACGTTTTTTGGCCAAAAAAAATGAAAAAATATTGATTTGAAAAAACCCACTCCGACTTCCTGGCAGGTAGCCAGTGGCGGGAAATCGTTGAAGGCTCTATACGTCTAATTAAGTAAAATGTGGCTGCGCACTTTTTAATTTTTTTTAGTCTTAAAAAACGTAACAATAAATATGTTAATACAGACTATGAGAATCTTATTAAAGCAGCATGAAATAACAATAATAATTATAAAGGATAATAATGATACTAATAATAAAAAAACAACATAAATCCAAAATATCGGTGAAATAAAAACTAATTGAGAATAGCAAAATTATTGCATAAACTTGTAAATAAAAATTATCTCTTTTGCAAATACCTAAGACTGAATAATAAGGCTGACTAATACAATGAATATTTAAAAAGATTACTAAATTAAATATTAATGAAATATAACCACTTTTTAGTTTCCTCAATAAATTATTGTAAATATATTTTAAACACGAAGAACAAGACGTTTGAAAAACAACANTACCCGCAGAATAAAGTATAATTTTTTTTTTTCTATACACAACTGTTGTCAAAGAACTGTCAAAAACCATCGACAAGTATATTTTCACCTGGAAATCCATTGTGTTATTTTTTATCTATTTATAGAGTACACTAGAAGCTCAACATCAAACATTTTTGTAAAAAATACGTTAAAAATCAGATTTTTACTTTTTGACGACCACATTTAAAAATTTTTTCATTTTCGTTAATTTCAAATCCGAGAAATGTGAGCTATAGTTAATAAAAAAGGTTTTTCGCCGATCGCATGACCGTTTGACGGCTGGGGATTACGTAAAGTTGAAAAACAGATTTTTAAAAATAAATTTATTCTTATAAATATTTTCAAAGGACAATTACTTTGATGAGATCTTTTACTTAAAAAAATTGATATGTTTTAAAAATAAAAGTCAGATAATAAAAAGTATTATGAAATATGTTGTATCAATTAGATATAATTGTTATGAATTCTGGAAAAGCAAGACACGTAATGAGTATTATAAGTAAGATATATTCGTCGTTCTCGTAAAAAATGTAGCAATCATACCTTAAATTTAAATATTTTGTTTTTTAAGAGTATTTGAATTATAAATTACAGAAAAGTTTGGCATAATCTACTTTTCAACTAAGTTGGATGATAAAGTGCTTATTACTTACATGAATTGTTATGAGTTACACAATAGATAACAACACGAATGTAAAAACAGAAGTTACGAGGAAAAAGTGTTTACGAAAATCTGTAAATGAAAATGCGACTTTAGTAGGCCTATATAATTGGAAAGATAAGACCACGAATGACGCAATACAGACAAACGGAGACAATCGATATTATAATAGTTTGACGTAGTACAAACAGTGGAAGCATCCAACTCCTACACAAATGACTACTTGACTTCTGTAAAATAGCACATTTGTGATATAACGTACGTCAAATTAGCGTCATTTTTGAGATAGTAGAACTTGCATAAGCATAAGCATACTGCATTTCAAAGCGACGTGACTAGTTACGTAGACAAATGTACAGTATGTCTGTGTTTTTGAGTATGTACGTGCAAGTTAGAAACAAACAGAAGTGTGTCTAATTAGATTTCTATTATTCACCGAGAGTTCTACAAACACCGTATACAAATGAAAGAGAATATGTGAGTCTTTTTTTAACGTAAAGAACATTGCCGTTCTAACATGAAAACCTAAATTTGAATATCAACATTACCCATCTGAGATTGTTATTTTTTGTTAGATTTATGGAAAAAACAAAAGTAAATCAATAAATGAAATTTAAAAAAATAAATAAATATAAAATCTTCTAGAAAACTCTCAAAAAATCAAATATAATCTATTAGTCATATTTTTATAAGTTACTTTTTTCTTCACCAGAAGAAATCAAAAATATATCTGGTGCTGAAACCCTATTTTTAGGCTCGTTATCGCAAACTTTATACTAACAAAGTCTTTTATATTCCATAATTCAAGTTCTGTAATGATTCACAACGGAGCCAAACCATAATTGTCCATATCCTAAGGGGCAAGGTTTTCAGCAGTTTTTTACAAATGGATATTATCAATAACTAAAATTACTTTGTAAGACCTTTGAATTTGAGTATACATACGAGAAAAAAACCTATAGGTCTTCGTCAGAATGAAAATACGTAATTAAAGTTAAAGTATGTATATGCACTGTTGTTTAATAGTGTCATTATTAAACAGATGGCAATTTATTAGGCCTTTACTCGCGTCTTGAGAATATTTGCATTCAGTGCTTTGACACCAGTTATAATCCATGTCTATTGTCGCTTTTGAGCGACTGTCTGAAACTACCATATCCACTTTTTTATAAACTCTGCTGTTCAAAATACGAAAGTAAGTTTTCTATGTAATATTCACGATTAATCTAGCTGTGGTCAAGTATATGTTTGTGTATTTGACAACTATGTTTAGGTAGTAGGTACATATCATCGGTAATGAGCGTGTGAATAATATGAGCAATGAACGTGTTCAAACTATAAAATTTGAAACTTACATGCTAATGAAAACTGGGGTTCTAACGACGGTATGCAAAAAAAAAAAAAAAAAAAAGAAAGTAAAAAAATTTAAAAACAATGGTAATCATGTATAACATTGCATATGTGTAAGAATTTTTTTCTAATACTGTCAATAAATCAGATGAATGTGGAATAATGTATTAATTAATTACTAGCAAAATTGTAAAAATAAATGTCCCAACCCTTGACAATGTTATTATGCAACCCGTTGCAAAAAAGTTTACTCTACCTGAAAATTATGCACGTAAGTGTTTCAGTGACGAGTCTGCCTTTTGTACTTTTTTTATCATTCTCGTGGAAAAATAACTATGTATATAGTATAGCAATGAACAAAGCTTGAGTTACATAAAGAAAACTACAGCTAATACGCTGCCAGAATATGTATATTGTATAATTACATAAGTTTGCCGCCACTCGCTCTCTGTCGCGTGGAGAAAGATTAACACGGATTTTACGAGGCTCAAAGACAATCTTCGTGTTTTCCGCTTCAGCTTTGTTAAGCGCTCAAAACTTCGTTTAGCAAAGTTTACCTGGTAATGCCTTCGACGTGTGCAAACAGCCAAATTCGTGGAGTAATATTATTACTATTGTTTCACTTATCTTGCTTGCATAGATAATTCAAGAGTGAGTTTATTTTTTTATTCAAAGGATAATGAATTTTGAGTTGAAATGCATAGATAGTACTTTAGTTGAGGATTTACACTTTTTTTTTGGAATGCAGTTAAATTCACACGGCTCATCTACATGACATTTACCTTCGACAGCTTTGGACTTTTTTCCGTTTAATTTAGTACTTATGCTTTTTAACTTTTAGTCTTCTCCTATCTTTTATTATTTTTTATGAAAACAAAATGATCACCTCTTCGATTTTATCTCGGCACTAATACTTTTACTTTTGTAGTAATAATGAGTACATAGTTTCATCGAACATAAACTTGTATTTTTATTTTCTGATCTTTGCTACTCACTCTCATATGTTGATAGCATGGTTTGATAGTCCCTAATCAGACAGGCAGGAGTAATTGTTTTAAAATACACATAAATAGTTTGCTGCACAATGCATGTAGTAAGAGCTAGAGTGGGTTTTTTAGATTCAGTTCCGTTTTTTTGTGGTGAAATAATTAATGATTTTGCCGAGCTACAGGGAGTTCAAGCTTTTTTTTGCATTTTGTATGAATGAATTTCTCGCGTGATAGAACATGCCACCCTAGAATCTACTGGTTAATTAAAATACGTTGGAAAACATTTTTTCTTATGCAATTCCGTTATAATCAATATTTGAAAATCACCAACAAACAATGCAACCAAAAATTTCTTACCAATAAAAATCAGCAGTGCCCTCGATGGTCCAGTCGACAACGCCGTTGTTTTTTCTACGTTTAGATGTATACGCCAGTTCATGAGAGAAAGGAGAAGACATTTATCATCCAACGACGTGACTCGCGCAACGCCCGCCACCGAAGAAAAATTGTTTGTGCGGAAGTTTCAGGAGACGCGGGAAAAAGCATGGTGGAGTGTTTTAAAATGTGTCAAACTGTTTCTCAGATATATGCAAGATTTATTTGAAATTGAAACTGTGTATATGTGGGGGAGGGTAACAAGTATAAAGTATGATATTTATGCTTGATGTATTATTAAATATGAGATGAAAGTTTTTTGAATAGCCTAGGTCGAAAAGTATACCATAAGGTAATGTAAAATGCGGTGTCTGACTGTTTTTGACTTGTTCTACTGATGGCTGACCCGTCATTTCCTTTGTCTTCTCATCATCCAAGGCAGTTTTTCTGCCAAAGTACTTCATGAATGCACATTTCAAATGTGAAGTAAAAGTTATGAAAAGTAATTATAACATTTATCAGTAGGGTTCCTAATCGAAGCACTGGATTGGTGTAAGTAAATCATAACTTTACCGCTTTGCCGTGACGACTTCGAAGCCATGCATATTTATACGGTAACTGTCTTGATTAAACTATTTAATTCACACAATTTGAATTTTAAAATTGTATCTGCGAGTTATCTGCGCGTAAATAAAACTCCTCAAGTTTTGTAAATGAAGAGAAGGCGAGTAAAAAAAAAAAAAAAAAAAATAGAGCAGTGAACAAGGCAGAGAGAGAGAGAGTGCACCGTATATACAAACAGTAGAGTAATTTTTCAGGCGGAGGCGAAAAATCGTCACAGGATACGTCCCTTGGGAGGAAGTACAAGGGGGAGGACGGGGCGGGGCAAGACATCACGTTTTATTGCGTGGCTCAAAGTGGCTCGTCGCCCCGAGTGAGCGCCAAATTCCCCTTCGCTTTATTTTTGACGAGTATCTTTCTCCACTTCCACGCATTCCTTGCTCTTTCTTTCCCCCCGAGCTTTATGATTCGCTAGCGCAGGACGAAAAAAAATCGCATCCCTACTTCCACGTGTATAATTACATGTACAGCATTTTTCCTTTTTTTTTCTTCATTCTTCATTTTTCACGGCTCCTCGTTTTCTCTTTGGAAACTGCATTTGTGCGCGTACAAAACTAGTTTTGCATAATAACCGAAGGATTCTTGCTCTTTTTTTTCCCTTTCCTCACCGGAGGAGGACCATTCATTGTTTTGCTCGGCTCTCCTCCTCTTATATTCTAACTCTCTTCTGCAGTTTAATCAAGGAATATGCAAATAATATGCATGGCAGGCTTTTCCTCCCGCTCCCTTCTTTTTTATTTCTTGTTATATACGGGGGCGTCGTTTTATCAAGATTAACAAGGTGTGAGGCTTATTTTTTCTTTTAATTTTCAAAGTATAATATTATTCATGGGGCTTCTCCTCAGGTATTTATTGTTTGATGGATAAATCGAACGGGATGGTTTTTTGTCAGAAAGTTATTTATCTGATCAATAAAATGTAGTTTAATTTTTGTAACTTGATAATTATGCACGTTTCCTCATCAACGCTGGAAAAGTTGATATAAAATAGCACATTGAAATGAAACTGTTGCAGCTTCAATCCGCTAACAGGCGAGTTGTTCATCAATTTTCGTGTACGTAGAAAAGTTCATCCTAACATAAGGAGTATAATATATATATAATATAATATATAATATAAGGAGTATAACGATGCAATGATTGATCGCTCGAAAAGTTTGATAACCAATAAAAAGAGCTCATCTCCGCACAAAAGTTTGTCAACGTTGTTACAGCGGAATGTCAATGGATGAAGAAAAAAGGGTAAAAAGACAAAGTAATATAAAATAAAAAACACAATTGTCGACACATTTTTTTCCTTTGAGAAATAGGCACTAAACATTACTTAGTTCGCACAATAGGGTGAATACGCACTCGAACCGAGCAAGTAGGAGTAAAGCTTCATGAATGGACAAACTTGACCTATTTATGTTGCCATGTCGAAGGACGATCAGTTTAGTTGATACCCGAAAGACAAGCTTATTATTTTTTTTTTCCTTATCCCCGTCTTGGTTATGGTTTATAAGGATTACGTGCTTGTTTCTGGGGCGTGGACGTCTGAGAAAAGTATCATTTCTTTATTTTTAGCGTAGCTTTACGATACGACGGAGAAGAGCATAATTGAAAGATAGATTTTGAGACTCTGGTGTCACGTGTATTCTGTTTCGAGAACAGCATCAATTGAATTTAACAAATTATTTAGAAATCAAGTCCTGTGTTAATAAATAAAATGACATTTTCTAGGGCAAATACACTCAAAATTGCTGGACTAACCCTTTCATAATAAGAATTCATTATCAAATGGAATATCTCGTAAACGTTAAGCGATAAAATTCCAATTTTATCAAAAAAAAAAAAAAATCTTACTCCTTCACTTTGATGATTAATTACAAGTTATCGATGAAGTCACAAGTTCTTTAGTGGTAAAACTAATCAAGCCGTAAATGAATACTGTTTTGCTGTCGACTATTATACCTCTCAAAATCCTCATTAACAACCCAGACTACCATCATTTGAGAGGTACACGCAAACATTTAGGCAAACAATAATTAGGAGTCACGCACATAAAGATTCTCAGAACTCAGCCGCAAGTAAATTCGCTTAACGAAAATGGCATATACCTCCCAACCCCTAGACCACAACAGCTGGCCTCGTCGAAATCCTCGGAAACTCTCACGAGTCCGAGTGCGTGACTTAACTAAGCTTCACGCCTAATTAATTTTGATGAATTTCTGGAAGCTTTGCGGTGTACCTTCGTGAGCAGACGCGAAAGCTCGTAATAGGTACTCTGTCATCTTTTGATGGCTCGGTTCTTCAAGTTAGTGCAACTTAATCAGATGTATATGTTAGAGCAAATACCTCTGTGATTTTTCACATGTGCTTTTTCACCACGCAATGCTCCTCGTGAAGGAGATGGGCAACCTTCTCGCAGAAAAATAGCCAATTTTCCTTCTACACCCCTCCCAGTAATTGGAGGCCTTCCATCCGTCTTTTCTTTCCTCTCCCAAGTGCTCAGTGCTCAGAGTAGTGCCCTTTATAGGAACCGGCCGAACGTACAGCACTAAAATATATTTTTTTTAATGTATATTTTTTGGTGTTGGATTCCAACCATCACCTACCGTACATGTCAACCTATTTCGAATCTCTGTAACCACCTACTTCTAGTTAAGCTCTGGAGTAATTGATCAGCAGTGAGCTCTGATGAAAAACTCTTCTTTTTAAAGAGGCTTTGAATAACACTTTTGCTGCATATAGAATTTGATGATCAGATGATCAGACTTAAAAATGAACGGTTTTGGTAAGTGTTAAATACTGTTTCATTAAATACAATTTCGAGGATACCATCGATCAGTTTTATCGAACAATTGATTTCATTCCAAGTTATCTGTAACCAATACATAATCTTAATTATTTGCCTTTGGAGCTAATGAAAGACAATTACGCCACGCATTTCCGAAATTCTGATGATATTCTCTTTCTTTTACCGATTGATCTCATCATACACCTCCTGCAGCAGTTTGAACTTTTTCCATCCCTTGCAGAAGACGTGCGTAGATCTGCGTATTTAGTGCCCTCTGGTTCTTGTTTCAATATGCTGAGTGCTACTCTTTCATCATATGCTTCATCCTTTGCCCTGCGTGGTATGGGGCTCCGGGACTCGATACCGAAGGCTATACGTTCAAAGGGTTCACTTAAAGCCTTTCATTCAGGGTATTCAGGTATGACTTATTTTCACTCAAAATTAGTCGTAAGATTCGTAGCTAAACTGCACTATTGCTCTATCCTATGTATTATTATTTATTATTGTAACAGTATTTTCATTGTTATTTTATATAAAGTATTGGCTTAACTGGTATAAGAGTATTGTATACTAGAAAGAGTAAACAAATCATATTATGAATTATTACCAGAATTATATATTATATACATATATTTATAAGTACGAAAAGTATATGTACATTCATGCTTTTGCCATTCGGATCACTGATCCTTGGTATAAAAAAATTTTGATTTAAATCTAAATCTGCAGGACCTTCACGTGTATCGATGCGATTCTTGTTTGATAGGATAGGTGCATACCCTAATATATCTATAAAAAGCTTCAGCTCTGATATAACTCCAAACTTCTTGATATATGGGGAACTGGTTGAACACCAGACTCACTACTAGACATGACAGAAAGTGATGTGCTTTTACGATACGAAGGAGGTATCTTTACCTTGCCCTAAGCCTCCAAATTTGATTGTTTGGGGAACTAGGTAATATTAAAATGATTATCATCTGGAAAAATATCTGTCATTCGAATCTCTACGCTGCCTCACATATTGACCTGCTGTTACTACGCTGCAACATCAATCCACAAGGGACGATTAGATCATGTCTCTTGTCTTCTTTTATGCGTTGGTATTTAACAAGGACAGATTCACACCTGCTAGAAGGCTCCTCACAGTGCATGAAAATATACGTACAGTATAAGTTCGGATACACGACACGTATACTGCAAAATCTTGTCGAAGAAGCAGATTACGTAAGAGACCCCTACCACTGGCTGTGTAACCAAGGGCGCTTGTGACCTCTCAGTTTGCCACATCACAATATATATGTAAGCAGGGAAGCTGTGTTTCGTTAAGTAGGCCGGTAGTACAGAAACTTTTTTCCCTTGATTTATAATTTTTATCGCAACTTTTAGTAATTAGGGGCAAAAGTTCACACCTTTCATTATCGACATTATGTACCTGGGAAAATATGTATTGAGCAAAACAGCAATAGCCGGAGAATCGATTTAAACTAATAATATAGGTCAATATCAAAATTGTGAGCTGTAAGCATACAGATTGTGGAGATAAAGTTATACGAATAAAATTAATTTTTCGTTGGCTGATAAGTTTATTAATTTAAAAAAGGAATTAGGTCAAGCCACATAATTTTAAACTGGTTAGAGCAGGTATTTATTAATTGATACATATTTCCAAGCTGATGATTTGGTTAGTGACTATGTGTGAATGATTCGTTTTTTTTCTGCTTATACATTTTACTATGCGTATTTGTTTTTAAATTCGAAAAAAAAACTATGTGTTTTTGGTATTAAAAGGATTAACGTACGTATAATGATTTTTTAGAAAATAATATGCAATATTGTAGCTTTATTTATAAATTTATTAAGCAATAATACTTATGATAGCAATGGCTGTTAAATGGTATACTGAAAGAACGATGCTACGAACTAGTTTTCATGTGTACAATGAAGTATTATTTTTTAAGATTTTAAATACTGTGGACAATAACAATAATACTAATAACAAGTTTCTGAAGTTGAAGCAATATCATATTGTTTTTTAGTACTACGTAAAATTAAATATTTAAAATAAAGATTCTTATTATTTAAGATAAGCATAAAATGAAACTTACTCGTAAAAATTCCTTTTGACTCATGCTTCAAAAAAAAGAGATCCATGTCTGAAAATTAAAAAAATTAGTTCATTGATTGTTAGTTTCTTACGAAAAATAAGATAAATCAAGAAAATTCAATATTACATGGCTTTTGTATTATATTAAAACTTAATACTAATACAGACGTCATTTTTTCAAATACGTCTACAAATCGTAAATAAGGGCCGATCTTAAATTGAAAATAATATCAGATGAAAATAATGCAATGAAAATTTATCAAGTTTTACTGCAACGAGACACAAAACATCCACTGACATGTCGAATGTAATTTCGATAAAACCATGATTCTTCCGTTATCATGCGTTTTTACGTCTCCGGTAAAGTTTACATCGACTCTTTAGGGTTAGCAAAAAGGCTTGGCTGACGAAAAAATTGAACAAACCCAAACAAACATATTCAACCATCTAATTACCTTCTAACACATTGATTTTCTATTTTGCATGTTAACATTTGTTTTGTTTACATTGTTAATATTGTCTTGTAGTATTCTGTTTTTGCAACTTTGTGAAATTGTTTTGAACTTTTTTTTTACGGAATAATCTCGAGAGCAGAGCATTAAATGCCATTTACGAGCACACAACAGTGCACGCGTACGAAAATAGAGCGGCCGACTTTCAGAAAGCTCGTAAAGTTTAAAGTACCGAGAAATAACGCGGGTGTTTGCTTGGATTTTCGCGAAATGAAAATTAGTCCTACAGTTTTCGTGAGTACTAAAGATGCAACTCATCCCATTGGGACGTCTTAGCGACAAGCATTTTCATTTACTGATCGCCAAATAATTTAAAACACTTGTGTCGCAAAAAAAGGACTAGGCTATCGGTGAAACACTACAGCAACACCAGCTCCCGAAGGTCGCTTACTAGGCCAGCCAGTCCATCGTACATATCGTACACGCACGTGCATCAAAATCAGCTCCAAACTTCTCTCCCATGGATCGTAAATAAACATGACCGCAAAATGCCACCAAAGCGTAAAGCTAAAAGGGGCGGGTGTATCGCCGCTAACGCGTCACACGTGTAATTTATCGATCCAACGATTCGCACTATACCCCTCCATTCCTCTTTCCCCTTTCACCTTCCGTGGAATAGATATCATCTCGTGATTGATGCAACAAATGTGTCACTAATTGACCAGGCGCTTACGGTATACGTACACATCGTTGGATGCACGGAAATTCTCTGACGCTCTTTGCTGTCTTCGAATTAAAATAGGACTGTGACGTTGTTGATGACGTTAGGATTCATTTTTTCCATTGACAATAGTGAATACAATAAAATTTAAAAATAACTACTGTGCATGACTATCACGACAATTTAAGTTATCCAAAAGTGGTGAAAGGTATACTTACCTACATTTCAGTTTTTATAACATCCAGAAATAAATACTTTCTTCGAGTCATGGTGGTCATGCAGCTAATAATAGTGTCAAAAAAGGACAAACTAATCAAACGATAACTGCATCGTATCGTCAACAGACTCAAACACAAATAGATATGTGAATGTAGATACATGAGGTAATCCACAAAGAGTATCCCGTTTTTGTCCCTTTGATGAAAAAAACTTTTTTGAGGCACACCCTTGAAACGGGCTTATTTTACTCGTAATGTCATGTACTATAAGGACAAATTTTTTAACGCGGGTTTCAGTGAGGATGACAACCTTTTTGCGTAATTTACATGTTTAAATTAAATCTATAGCTATGACATATTATACAGAAAATTTTTTTTATTGAAATGGGGGACAAAGACGGGATATTTTTTGTGGATTTCCTCATGTCAAGTCATGAATGATTTTCACACAAATGGGGAACCACTGTATTATTAGGCTGATCTTATCGTAATCTCAGCCCCCAACATCTGCTAGTGATTCCTGTCGGCTCTCGTGTGTTTGATGTTGTCGCATGTGTACACGCACATCTTCCAGCAAGAAGCCAACGATACATGGATCAGTGTCCATTTCCCGAATTTAAAAAATGTTATTGTAGTCATTATTGACACGACCACGTGATGGAATTGCTTCTTTTGTTGCTTAATAATTTTTAAAAAATTGTATCAATCACTTTTTGTTGATGCAGAAGCTCTTTTATTAATCACTCTTTTTTCCAATTTAGAAACATATTTGACTTCAAGTTGTATTTCAGGTGGCAATAATAAATTTACACCCTTGTTACAGAAAAAGAAACTTCCAACGAAACTGGTAGTTCTAAATATGCGGCTAATGTCTATTTATTAATACATCCCGCAACAAACAGACAATTTTTCTTTAATATTCTGTGATCCATATTTATAATTTACAAGTAGAAATTAATGATATAAGGAGCTTGACTGCAAGTATAAAGGTGATAATAAAAATTTTCATCTAAAGCATAAGTTAACCATACAAAATTGGTTCATCGTAACTTCTTGGTTTGGATGACCTTATTTGATGCCCGTTTAATGGACAACTTGATAGAAATCCAAATATATTAGTCAAATCGCAAACGATCCAAAACAATACTCACTTGACTAAACGTCAATAAGCTTACAAAAAATGAATCGCCTTCAAAATAATGCAAAGAATTTCCTGAGGTGCTTAATTTTTGTTATGAAACTATACCAAAGAAAGGAGAATTTTTTCTACGGATTTCACCAAGTATACCTCCACCTGTCAGGCGATACAACGATCTCACGATTCTTTTTCCTGTCACGTCATAAATACAAGTGTCGTTGTACCACAAGGCACACGTCAACTCGTCAAAGACAAGATGACTATCAATCTCCACGTACGATTCAATAATTACATGTTAATTGAAAAAAAAAGAAAAAAAACAAAAAGAAAAAAAAAGATCTGATACATCTAGAGCTGATGAGCTCCTCTTGACAGCGTAAACCCCTCCACCCCTAACCCATCGAAGCGAGCAATCGCAATCAACTTGCAAATTGAGTTGAAAATTTAATTACACTGCGCTGGTGGTATTCTAGGTAAAATCGTGTGCACGTCTGATGGTGTGCTGGCAGAATTTACAGCGTTCTTCGATAAAGTCAAATACACTCACTTTGAGACCTGCAAGATCGATCTAACACCAATGTTGTTGTAGAGGTTGTTATTGTGGCACACATTACGAGGGAAATAATTACCAGGAAGACTATATACACACAGGATACACCATATACTTCATCCTTTTTGCGTTATCTCGGAGAATCTACATATGAATGTGTTATCTTACTTGCGAACTCTAAGTGATAATTTTTTCAATATTTAAAAGTTTTAATGTATTTTGTGTTCGTAAATGAACGATAAATTTTATAACGTTAGCTTCTCGAAACACCGCGCTTTGTTACGTGCGCATATAATTATAAAGTCCCGAACAGGTTTTTCTCATTTTGCATGTCAGCCTTTTTACCCCCACCTATGCTATTAAGTTTTTTCACAAAGCTTTGTACGTACAAACTACCAATTTCCATACTTATAACGACTACTTATTACTCGATGCATACATGTTACGAAAAATATCCACTTTCCGTAACATACTTTTTTTTTTATTAATCAACTACAACCACTAATGCGAGACAATCACAACTAGTACGAAAAATCATTTTTTTTTTTGTTTTACTTGTTACGTAAATAACTAATTTTAAATCACACAATTTTCTTAGTAACCGCACAATGGAAGGTGGCAAAATGTAAAATCAAATTATCCTGTAAGTATGGTCATGTTCATAAAGGAATTCCTTAAATGAAACATAATATTTTAATTCATTCTTTGGTATTATCGTTGACTTGGACACAACAAAACTAGAATGTATGTACCAGGTGTTGTTTTTCTTAATTTTTTTTTACCTACAAAGTAAAGTGTAGTTATTCATTAAAAGTAAACGTATAAACGTGATGGCCATAGAGAGCTTATTACGATGAATACCCAGATAAAGTCCAATATTTCCGCTACTACCCTCATCCCGAATACCCGGTTAATCACTGTTATGGAAAATTACCGCGCCAGCCCTACGTCCGTTTTCGGCCGCGTATTGTGCCCATTGAAGCCGCGAAACAAGGTTTCAAACGCGGAAAAATTGAATTAAGTCGAGCACCCGCGTAAATGACAAAAGTTTGGGGCCGAGCAAAACTTTTGCGCAAGTGCAAATAACACGCAGAGCTGTGTACTTACGCTCGGGAATACTATCCGGCTGTAACTGCCCCAACAAACACTGGCTATCTGTTTTATCACTTTGTACATGGCAGGCTTGCTCGGAACTACCCTCCCATTGGAATAAATTAAGTTTGACCGAGAGAATGGTCAAATGTTGAAATCGTAGTTTCGAATTCGGGGATTTCAGGTTAACAGAGTTATTCACTGCTGATGGAACAAAGTGGAATAACATTTTGGAAACGGTGTTTGCTTTCGGGTTCTCAAAGTTTATCAAACGATTGCGAATAAGCGCATGACAAATAAATGTGTATTTAAGACGTTTTGAATGACTAAAATTGCCTTTACGAGTTGCTTACTGTCTATTGCACCCTTATCGGTTGTGCACGATATATCTCAAGTTTATGGAAAAATGTAGCAAGGGATAGTCTGTTAGTATATTTATAACTTTTAATGATTTTTCATTGGCTCTCTTTTTATTTTTGATACTCCTATAATTTGTGAGATTACTAATTCTTGTAAAACTCATTGAAAATAATATTCTTATCCAGTATAAATTCTTAGGAATGATTTTTTGCTTATATACTTTTTTATGGATTCAATTTTCATTTTTAACAAAATTTCTTTTTTATGATGTGTTACGTAGTATAAGCACCAAGTTGGAGTGTTACATAAAAAAATATATCTCATTGATTCCATTATTGGATTTTTTTCATACCAGGGAGCTTCATCTATTGTACGCCTCGTGTGCCGTCTAATTTAATTTTTATTACAAAAATTTTATAGATAAAGAAAGGTGCTTCCCTGATCTCTCAAGCAATAGTACCTCACAGCGTACCTTCTAATAAATGAAGTGCACTGTCATGTGTCACAAAGGTTCACTTACTAAATTTGAAAAGAAAAACTTATGTTAATTGATTTGATTTTTGTTCATGTACATATTTCCTTAATTCTTCTCCCCATTGAAAGAGAAATTTATGTTAACTCTCATAAGAGTGACATGGTAAAGAGCTTAACTTTCACCTTTATTTACTTTAACAAGCAACTTATAAAAGAGCGATCTTTAAATACTCTCAAAAAAACAAACACATTTCCAAAATTTTTTAATGATTTGTGTATTTTTATCGGACTTCCGACTATCCTTATGTAATAAATAATTTTTTCAACAAGTATTTATTATTTTTATTTTACATTAAAATCCAAAATATTTTAATCACTACACAAGCTCACACTTTTGATTTTCCCCGCTGTGAACAAACCATGAGATCAGCCAAGACTAATCAAATTTTAAATCAACACGTTTTATCATGTGGCTCATGAATATTTCACGTAAAATAAACAAAATTGAAGAAGATGAAGAAAATTGAAGTTTGGGAGTAGGGGATGCTTGATGGCTTTACATATAATATCAAATACACACTCTCGCATACCCACCTACTCACGTATGTATCCTTTATGTATTTATATTTTTTTTCAACGGAACATTTATATTTATACGTAGAAAATTTCATTATTGTCTATATTTTCTAATACATAGTATCAGAAAACAACGATTGAAAGCTTTAGAAGTAAATTTATTTAAAAAATGGGTGTTCAAAATCGAAACAATCGAAATAAAACATTCAAGTCAGTAATACTACAATACTTACTTTAGTAGTTTACTATTTTATGAGAAATTTTATGATCTTGACGAAAATAAAGTGACAAGTAAGCTTTTTTTAAAGAACCAATTATTTGAAATTCAAAAAGTCTAGTAAAACCATAATCGTTATTTATCGCGCGCGCGCACACACACACACACACACACACACACACACACACACACACACACACTCACACACACACAACAGAGATTTTTGCCACCGTCATTTACTTTGGGTTGGGTTAATACGTTATTGTTGTTGTTGTTGTTGTTGTTGTTGTTGTTGTTGTTGTTGTTGTTGTTGTTGTTGTTGTTGTTGTTGTTGTTGTTGTTGTTGTTGTTGTGAAGTTCAGACCATCCTAATAAATTATAAACAGAGTTGATGATTGTGCTCACGTAATGCAAATTGAAGACACATGGTTTCTGGAATCCACATCGGTAAAATGCAAAATAATATTTTTCTCCCAAGCATTTTTTTAACTTTTCTTTTCTGGCAAATTCGCTTGATGGCAAAAATGGTTATAATATGCAGAAAAAAAAAAGAATGCGAAACAGTCCGCAGTATAGCGGTGGCAGCTGCTTCACCGTCATCCGCATACCAGAAAGATAAGGAGGACGGGGGTGAAAAACGATAGTGGGCTCAAACGCGCGGAAGCAACTTTTACGATTGTCTCCGATTCGCGCAGTTGAAATTCTTTAAACTAGTCAGCTTGCGGCTGCACGTTGTTGCGCTACATTCATTGCGACTTGGAAGAGGAAAATTACACGTGTCTACTTTACGTAGTAGTGCCAAGCTAGAAGCTACACATCTATGTTGACAGTGTTTAAATGCCCTCGATTTCTTTGATTTTTACAGTAAAATAGTTAAGATAAGCACGAGTGACCCGATATTTTTCGATACTTTCTCCCAAACTATAAGAAGGTCATTCAGAAATGTTAATGATGCAAATGTATGACCAAAAACATCGTTCAATAGATATTGCCAGAGAAAATTTTTCTTCCGTAGTTTCTCCGAATCTCGGGTTTCATGTAGTCGAGATAGCCAGTTCGGCTTCTTCAGTCAGCCCAAACTAGATTTGCATGCTCATAAAGTACATAACTGTTGCGGAGAAAATTTGTTTAAAAAAAAGTATGGATTTTTCGTGCTTAGTGGAAGAAGCTTCGAATTACGACATCCCTGCGTATTTTCTGTAAGACGTGAGCACACACGTATTCGTAGATATCTTTGAGTGCACCAGAGCGAAATCGGACAAATTTTCCAAGCATCCGAGCGGCGAATCTGAAATACTCGCGATTCCAGGTTTAGTGGCTGCTACTTCGGAAAAATACGAGGAATTTAAGTAGATGATTAAAATACGAGGGGATCTTTTTTCCACTCTCATCTCGTGGACGATTCAATGTTCCTCAACGGACGACGAATAGAGTTCCTCTTTCGAAATGTGTACAGTCGAATACTAACCGCGTCAGTCGAGATATTAAATACAAATTAATGGCAAAAATCGCGGGAAAGTACAAGTTTCGCTGAAGAAACTTGTCGACGGAACTTTCTCGGTTCTAACGCAGCAAAGAAAACGAGTGAAAAATAAATCAGCAGCGAAAAAAAAACAACAAAATATAAAGCTGGGCACTTTAATTGCTTCGGAATCACTGGAGGTGCTGCAAGTTTTTCTTTCGTTTTTCTTTGCTTCTCTCTCTCTCTCTCTCTCTGGCTCTCTGTGGATAAAAAATGAACTCTTTGTTGAAACTTCCGATCGACTTGCAGTACAAAGTCTTATTTTCTAACTTGATAGTCCAACTTTCCTTTTCTCCACGGCTGCAACTGATCGATAGCCTGTAACCGAAAGCGATTGGATTTACAATTTTCTCATTTTTTTTTTTTTTTTTAGTTTTCAAGCCGCTGTAGCATTGATACAGCCATCACAATTATCTATATAAATACGTGTTTATACGTGTTTACTAGTAATATAAATGATTTTTATTTATTTCATCAATTCATCTAACGGAAACTTGCTCGTTATGAATACCTGACTTGTATACAATTGTATAATCAAAGATAGTATAGCATTAATTTCTATATTCATAAAACATTAAACTGTTATGCACACATGTATTTTTATCATGCAATTTTATATAACACCATGGACTTGGATGATTCGATGGGTATGCCAGGGACACACTTTGTTCATCGATGTGGTGGCAATCGATAAGCTAATCTGCCTCCAAACAGCAATCCCTTAACGTAAAGTGAATGAGTAAATTGCTTAGCCTCACTGAAAATAAGAAGATAGAGAAAAGGTATAGGAAAGGATGGATTTTGATGAATTTCGTGCTTGGTGATACCACAGGGTAGCTCGAGACACTAAGCTTCGTCAAAAATAAACGGATTAAAAATAGGAAAAGAAAGAGTTAAAATGAGAAAGAGAGGGATCAAGCAGAACAAAGGAAAGAAAAGTGGTAGCGAGGGAAGGAGGAGAGAGTTCTGCGACCGACTTTGCGTTCTCAGCAATGATGCTCAGGGCCTCCGAGAGTTTATCTAGCGATCGCGTCGTTTTGTTGTCACTCTCTCTCCCTCGCGAGACTCGCGTACACTCCTGGGGGACATCTTCTCGGCAAAAGGTGAGAAAAACACAAAAAGGAAAATAAGCAGAGGAGGAGGAGGATGTTGCCCGTTCATTTTTTCCAAGTTTTGATACGCCCAAGTGCCCTCGCAAACTCGCCCCGTATTGCCCCTTTGCGCCCGGCAATAAGCTGCTCATTGAGTGATCTCGAGGCCTCGTCACCTCTTCATCCCCCTTCAATTTTTTCTCACCGGCTTTAATTTAGGTTTCGCTCAAAAATACACCACCTCATTTGCCTTGTATCTTGGGGTCACGATAAAAACAAAATTTTACTCTTCAAACGAGAGGGTCCTGTTGCCACGGCTGAATGTGAATCGTAGATTACATTTTTTATCATACAATGATAAAGAAAGCGCAATCCAACAGACAGAACTTACATTTTTCATGGATAATTCCATTTGGTCCGTCTTGTATAATTTTGAAAAATAATCAGCTCGTATTATCTTTTTCTTTTTTTTTTCAACTAAAACATTTACAAGATATAGCTTCTCGAAAATGTTGTATTTGTCATAGCTATATATATATATTCCTTACAAGTGTGACCTCATAATAATACATGCAAAAATTTTGATTTTTTACTATAACTCAAGTAAAAATAAATTTTTTTTTTGAAACCTTCAGAAATACTTGGTTTTTGTATATGTTGACAAGGTTAAATTTTGAGGGAATTTGTTTCTGGGCTTATTTTTTTTCGTACGTAATTGTAGAACATTCACGTGTAGTTTATATTTCACAACGTCACATACATATATGGCGTTTTCTGTAACTTTTAAAATATCATAATTTTCAGGTACTATATCTTTTTCAATTTTTATTTTTAAGAAAAAAAGGAAAAACACGTGTCGATTATTTTTCAAAACCATACAAGACGGACCAAATGGAATTTTTCATGAAAAATCCTAATTGTTTTTCACACCTCAATACACGAACTTCATAGCAGGATGAAATATTACACACCACCACTTTTGTATCTGATTATACATCTTATAAAAAAATGCATGTATGTGTACTGCAACTCTGTATTACGATGAAGTTAACTGCCAGCTCTTGCATATAATCCGATTACCCAAGCTACCATGGGGAAATTATCGTGCATGTAACCCCTCTCTCTCTCTTTGATGGTGCATATAAACTCTCTCTCTCTCTCTCTCTCTCTCTCTCTCTCTCTCTCTCTCTCTCTATATCCCTGGTCAGCTTTAGCAAACGTAGTTTTGAACGTCACGTTTATTCTACATCACGATAACTCGTATATGTAAGTACATAAGGACAAGAGGATGTACGCATAGGCAAGGGCAGTTCTTCTCTTTTAACGTGTTACACACAACACTACTGGAATTGTACTTTCAAAGGCTTTGCCGATGGGAGTCTTTTCCTTACGGTATTTTCCCAATAGAGTGAGAGAGAGAGAAAGAGCCCTTTGTGCTTGATCGAGCTTCCAACTTCTTTTCTCCGACTTTTGCTTGGTATAATCGAGATGTGAAAGGATTCAAGGGCTTTTTCTGACATGGAGGTAATTGAGATGCACCAAAGTGCGTAGAATAGAGCAACTTTGTTGCGTAATTGGGTGAGCATTCGCAGTTTTATTGATGAAAAAAAAAATGCTAGTGGGTCTGAATGATTATTTTCTCTGATCTAACCAATCAATACTTTCAAGCTTCATGTATTGATTGATCAAAAAAAAATTGAATTATTCCAAGTACTCGACTATTCCAAGATAGTCTTCAAACTTGAAATATTAATTTTTATGAGTGAATCAAAACTGTCGTCAATGTGAGGTTGTAGCTGTGGTATGCAACTTTTAAAACTGTTTTCATTTGTAAACAAAGAGGGACACATATGATAGTCCCTCTTTGTGCGTCTTCAAGAGTTTAGAACAGTTAGCCAGATTAGGTCAAATTATATTTCGATATCTTATAGGCAACCAGTACGTTGGGCATTTTCAATTTTCAAATTGTCGCGAGTGAGGAATACATAATGGCAAATCGTTTTTCATAGACATGCTTTTGTAAAGTTTCAGTCATTTTTTAAAATTTACCATTAGAACTTTCATAATACAACTTTCCAAATCAACCTTTTTTTCTGCATGCAATTTGTTTGGATTGAAACCAGACTAAGCTTTTGAATAAACGAATCATCTCATTCTTGCGCAAACTTGCTCTCAATCCAGATTGTTGATCTTATACGTTGCCACACAGCGATCACCATTGGAAATAACTTTGTTTGTGAGCTCAAGAAACCAGTGTCTATTATTATCTCTGTAATTACAGATTGTTTAACAGTTGGAAGACACTATCAAACGTGAGGGTAATAATATATACTCGAGTATTATTCTCGCATCAGCTCAAATTTAGGCACGAACTCTCATTTGAAATGATTGGAATTGTTGCGCACATCTGATGTGAAGTTTAGTTGATATATCTAATTTTGAAATTATAAATACTTGATACTCACAGCTCCGTTTCCACAAATACCAAACTGCTTTCATACGTCTTTATTCGTTTAGTTGCATCAGAGAAAATAATCATAAAAGTTTCCATAACGAAAAGTATTTTATCAAATCTATATTATGCACGAAAGGTGGAAAAAGTCATGCTCACACTTAACGATTTCTAGAAAAAAATTTTTTATCATATAGAATTCCTGAAAGGGGTGGCTTAATGTTCTCGAGATTCAGTGGGTAAATTAATTAACTGCTAAGTGCCACCAAAAAAGCTCGTAAAGAAAACACTTAAAAAAACGTCTGAAACTCGGTTGACGTTGCTTAACTTATCAAAGGCAAAGTTTGTATTTAAGTAAAAGCTCTTTACCTAAAGTGAAAGCTCAGTCGAAGCTTTGGGCAGTTTTTAACGAACCAAAAAAAAAGGGTCTGTCAAAAGTAATTACTTTGACACTTTGTCTGACAAAATAAACTTTCATCCCTTGGATGGACTACACCAGCGCTAAAATTCACGTCAGCAACGAATTTTCGGCACCTGTTCGGTATGAAAAGAAAAAAAAAAAATGGAAGCCGAGGGAAGTGAGAGAGCGCCACGTGTTCGCGTTCTTCATGCCAGGCATGCGAAATACCTTGCCAGTGGGGATGCAGTCACGTTTTACCGGTGAATACGATTTGCTCCACGCCAGACGCGCGGTAATAAAGGCGGAAGAGCTCCCGCGATCTTGGGATGCCGGGAGCACCAGCCGAGCTGTCGAGTTCCTATTCGATAATCGTCGTGGGATGGAGGAAGTTCTATCGCTGAAAGGAAGACGGTACAATTGTAGAAAAAAAAGATAAGATAGCTGTAACTGATGCAGGATGAAAAAAAAAAGATGATCACCGACTTGGAATTTTTGCAGATCACTTTTTTTCAAAAATTACGTGCACGATTAGTTTATTTTTCACAAGTTTTATGAAAGCTTTCGTACGTCTTGTCGAATACGTTTCCTGTAAACTGAAAAACTAAAAAGTGTTGCACAAAAATAACGTTATTATAGAGAAAAAATGAATGTTAACCGTCATCAAATACAAATGGTTTTGAGAAGTGATTCTATAAAATAAATCGGAATATCAACATCAACATTTAATTACTCATTTTTGTGGTATCTAAGTTCAAGGAATTTTTACTTAGTACTAGGAACCAGTGCTGATAAATTAATTGATTTAGTAATTTGTTTGACATGACAATCAAAGATATAAATAAAACTACTATTGTTGTATCATATGTACCCATCAAATAACCCTTAATCATAATTTTTATTTTTAATCACATGTTCTATGCAGATAATTTCGTTTGCACTTTAGTTATAAAAACGTTTTTCAGGTATTGATTATATAAATTACAATAATAAATAATATAGTGCAGTCATTTCACTGAGAGAAAAAAAAAATACTAGAGAAACTCCAGAAAAAACTACCATTCTGCGCAGTGAATCGAATGCAAGCTGGCAAAAATAAGAACAATTTTTATTTTTAACAGTTAAAATTATGTCTCGAAAAGTGAAAATTATGTTAAGAACAGTAGAAATTTCTATGCGGGAGAGTAAAATTTACTAACCAATTCTTTTAAGGTTTACTGTTCCAGCATGATAATTTTTTTATTTTTCTTATCCTAACTACAACTATTCAAACTATAATTTTCTCTCTTAAAACAGTAACTTTTACTGCAGATTGGTAATTTTTGGTGGAATTTCTTTAAAATTTTTACTATAATTTTTTCTCTTAGTATAGTTACTCAAAAGGGTACTGAAAGTATCAACACCAGTATCTCCAAGTTAAGGTGACTAAAACTCGAAAAATCGAAAAAAAGCGAAAGAAAGCAATAAAGATCATCTCGATCGTGTAATGGAGATTTGTTTGCCCACTCGGCCGGTTTTATTTATTTTTATTCCAGCCAAGCCCACTGTTCTCTAGTCCAACGCCATCACATCTTCCCAAGCTCCCCTTCGCACTTTGTCGCTCTCATCCCGCTCCCTCTTCCCCAACCACCTTTTATTGTTTAACCTTTTCGCTTCGCTCACTTGTCTTTTGTTGCTCTAAAAACAGAATGCACCATGATTCTATTTCCATTATAGCTCTTGTTGTACAGCAAAAAGACCACTGTGAGTGAAAGTTACAAGGATACGGGGACAAAACCAGCACGGAGCGACACAATAGGCCGGTGTCACTGGCGTTGCTGTTGCAACTACAACCGAGTGACATGTAACTGCTCGACTCTCTCTTTTTTTTTCACATTTTCCCGTTCGCCTTTTTTCCACTTTCCATATTCAGACGAAGGGCTTTGTTTGCTGCCACCCCCCAACATATTATCGAGGGTTGTGAAGCAGCGAAACACGCACGTTACTACTATCGGGCCAACTTGAACTTTTAATGAATACACGGAGGCCTTGTCTCTCCCACCCGATACGACCCACCAACAGCAATTTCGTCACTGTGCTCTCGGAACATTTCTTGCCCAGAGTTTGGCCATACTCTCTCTCTCTTTTACAATGAAATTTGCAAAATCAGCGCTTTCAAGTTGTGTTAAGTGCACGTAATCGATTGCGAGGGACTTACATTTTAAGTATACTCTGTTAATGGGCCACAAAAAAAAAAATATGATTAGAGCCGATCGAATTTAATTAAGGACTTTCTTTCTGCAAAGCTGGCTCTTCTAGCTAACTACTTAAGATACCAGAATTAAAACGTGCTGCAGAAGCTTGACCTGAATTTTATGTTTATTGCGCTTTTTAATTGGAAAAATAATTCCGCGATGAAGAGGTCGGAGATGGAGATTAAAATTGACATCTTGACAGTACAGAAACCGTCACTCTTACTGAAATACAAATTTTTTTTACTGATTCCTAAGAGGGAATCCATCTGTGTATTCAGTAAAATAAAAGTTTCTAGATTCAAAGGTAATGTTGGAATTTGACATGAACGTGAGCCAATTCATGAAAAGTAAGTATTTTGTGGAACAATTTCTGAAAAGATGTCGTTTATTAGTTTATCCGAAATTTTTATTTTCTTATTTTACAGTACGTTTGAGATACTAATCTATATGACCCTACATTGCTGTATTACCATGCCTCTATGTTTTCGTCATCTACTTGAGGGAGTTCACTCGCTAAGAGAAGTAACGTCAACATTGATAATTCTTTGAATAGAGATTAGTTAGTGTATGAAAAACCTTCGATTCAAATTTCAAGTCCCTTTATGGCTTCTAAAGTGAGATATTGATAATTCAATTTTTGAACTGTTAACGTGCAGTCTTATGAGAATCAGTACTGTTCTGATACATAACCTGCAATATCTGGATAATCGACGTTAAGATTTGATTGAAAATTTTTTAGAAAATAGCTAAAAACTTGGCGATTACGTGGCTATAGTCTCATCTTCACTCGTAGCTTATGGAATGAGCAATAAATTAGTGAATACAATAATTTTCCTTCGACAGCTACCGTTAGTACGTCACGTTATATCTGTATAAATAGTCATGCAGGTGTCCATACTGCTGATTTTATGCATCAAAAAGGTTAGGTACAAGTGAACTCCCTTAAAGAGTAGGCTACTAGCGGTAGCTGTTGAAGGAGAATTATTTTATTCACTAATTTATTGCTCATTTCATAAGCCATGAGTGAAGATGAGACTATAGCTACGTATCACCAAGTTTTTAGCCGTTTTCTAAAAAAATTTCCAATCAAATCTTAACGTCGATTATCCAGATATTGCAGGTTATGTAACAGAACAGTTCTGATTCTCATACGACTGCACGTTAAAAGTTCAATAATAAAATTATCAATATCTCACTTTATAAGCTATAAAGGGACTTGAAATTTGAATCAAAAATTTTTCATACACTTATTATAATCTCTGTTCAAAGTATCATCAATATATTAATGTTAGTTCTCTTAGCGAGTGAGCTCCCTTAAGGACGTTCGGTAGAGACAGAACCCTGTGATAAATCTTTTTGAAATTTTAACTAGACGTTCTTATTGTTGTTACAATGAATCTGTTCAAATTTCAAGAGGTTCGTCTGTTTCGTTTTCGAGATATTGAATTTCAAAGTTCAGTCATTTTAACACGGTCGCTTATGGGGAAACCTATAAAAACTCAGTTTTAAAAAAATTGGCGTGATGAATGTCTCCAATTTTTTTATATGTCACTAATAATGTTATTAACTATATGTACACAAAGTTTTACGATGATCATCTGATTAGTTTATACATAAAAAAATTAAATAATAGTTCGACAAAAACGCAACGGCAACGTCGCAAGAAGCGGGAGATTCAAAATGTTCCAGGATGTAAATCAGTATATATTTGAACATTATGGTAGGTATTTAGGTATTTCTGTATAAAAAATAAGTTTATGTATGTGTGTGAGTGTATGTACATAGGTTCCACCCGTACCCATAACGAAACAATGTGTTATAATAAGACATATTTATTTTTCTTAATAAAATTTTTAATTTGTAATTTTTATACAATACAATTTTTTCACCCAAGATAACAAAATTATATGCTTGTAGTAATTGCAGAGACTAGAGTCTGTCCTAATTATTTAACATATCACTTTCAATGAGACTTTTCAAATAACATAAAAATTCAAGAATTTTATTTACATTAGCTACGAATATAATTGTATGTACATACTGTCACAAGTCTTTTTAATTATTTACTCATTTTTATTAAATTGTTATAACGAATAAAAATCAAATACTTACATCTTTAGCACAAATACATTACAAAAATACACATACGCTGCCGTAACCAACGCAGCAGACAGTACAGACTCTGCAGAGTGTACACCACCTGATGTGTGTATATATGTGTGTACATGAACACTCACACATTGGAGACCCGTGCGGCGATGCCAAGTCGTCACTCATCGCTACCTTCCCCCTTGCCCCGCAAGTGGTTTCACCCCACTATCTCTACCGAACGTCCTTAACTAGATCGTTTTCTACATCTTTTTTTCTACTTTTTCGAATGGTATAGGTCATTTTTTGATACGCATTACCGTTTACTAGATATTAGCATTTTTTTATAAAAAAAACATAGACCCCGTACACTTAGGAAGCTGAAAATTTTACCAACGTTTTCTACGATCTCGATTTATCTATTAATCCATAATGCAGACACTTTAAGCACCAGATTATTTAAAAGCTATTTTTACTGATCTAAGCCTCTGTTATCTGACATTCATTATGGCCACAGCACGTAAGTGGTGAGCTCGATGGTGACATATATTTTTTCGTGGCTTCCAAACCATTTGGCTTTGGTTGGAATAAGCATATAAGACAATAGTGTAATATTATTTATTTGAAAAACCATTCAAAGTATAAAAAGAAAAGTTAAGGCTCTAACTAAAACATGACTTCCTCGAGAAGCACTACCAAAAGCAAAGAGCTTACCTATAACCAAGTAACGATTAAATGCGTAAACTACACTTCAGTAAGGAATAAACGCACCTTTCAAGCTTCTGGCAAAAACTATCTTGCAATTTCTTTTTTCGTAAATCCTTTTCATGGATTCTCTGTTTTCATAGCCATCAATTTTCCATCTTGAATTTGGTTTTCAATGTTTCATTTTCTTTTGTAAGGTTGAAACCACTTTTTTTTCACCTTACCTTCAAAAAATGTAAATTGTAGATTGTACGCCTTCCTTGTGTGTAATGGCTTGACATATACGTGCAAGTAAACGTAAACAGTACCTTTTAACCTAAAATAGTAAGGTAGGAATGGCCCAAGCTCGTCCTTCGAGATACCTTACAACCTCTCTCTCTCTTTCTCTTCTGTACTGTTTGCACAATGAAAATTGGACTTGGCCATACTCGTCTCTACCAACGAGTGTCCACCTACGCATACAGATTATTCGCAAATGCTCCATCCGCAAATACTCGTTCTGTGCTTGTTCAACCATGTAAAATCCAGTGGAAGTAAAATATATGAAAATAACAAACCCACTTCAAAATTCAGTCAAACATGATTCTCCATTAATTACCTTCTGATACTTATCTAATGAACAAACAGGAGCGTCTGTTGGTGTAGAAAATTACCTCCTACCGTAAACAGTGTTCAAGTACATGGAGAGTCCACCAGAGCATATGTGAAACATCAATCAAACGGGGCAAACAACGCGCGCATCTCCAAGCCCTGCAGTGTGCTGTATCTGCACTGAAGTCAGACTCTCTGGTCCTTTATGTTCTCCTTGTCCACCCCCTCTCTATATCCAGCTACCTTTGGTCCGATAATCTTCCAGGGAGACGGACACTCATGCTGAATTTCGCATAAAGCAATTTGTCCAGTTCCTCCCATGATAGATAGAGGGACAGCAAGATATAACGCTGTAGTATTACAGATGCTGCTGTGATTGTCAACATCGATTTAAATATAATTTGGGAACTTTTTATTATCCTTAAGGCAAAAAATTGTTGACATTTTATTTTATTTATTTTTTTTATGTAAACAAAATTAATGTAGCCAAAGTAAATAACAGTTCAGGAGTGGAAGGTACTTAAAGTAACTATGGTCCTTGCATCATATTGTACCCACCGTTTCTATATACCTACTTTTGTACTTCCTATTTTTATGAATCGTTAATTATATAAGATCTCTCGTATTCCACGATACGATTGAAAAGACAATTTATTCAGTACAGATTCCAACGTCACGAAGCTTGAGTTCTGCAATATACTGATTATTTAAATGAAGTAAATGGATTAAGTCACCACTAATTATCCGATGGATCATAGCAAGTTGTCCTATTAGCTTGTGCGATTTTAAAAGAATAACAAAAATTACGTCAGTCGCTTCATAACTTCTGGAACACAAATCCTAGCTGATTATCACTGGATATAATCCAAAACATTTGGCAATGGACTCAGGCTCAAGAGATCCAAGAAATCTTTTCATTCACTCCCCCACTTTATTTCCACTTTTTGTCACCCCTTGTTCTCCCTTCTCTCTCTCTCTCTGCATGCATAATATGTTTCGCAAGCAAACGACTGCGTAAGTAGAGTGAAAAACAACTTTCTTCGTGACTCTGTCGGTCAACGTGGAGAACAAAATTGTTTCGATTTTTTTTTCTGAGCTCCGTTGACGAGAGCCTTTGAAAGCTCGAATTTTTTTTCCTTTCTCCTCCCAAATCTGGCAAAACAAGACGCAACTAGGGCTCATATTCGCGCTGCGAGCTGCAATTTAGTTCCTGAAACCCACCGCGTATAGTAACTTATTCCAAAGACCAAGTAAGAGCGGAGAGCTTGGAGCTAGGGAAACCTTACATTTGATTTGACCGAGTAACGAGCGCAGGAGCTCGCGTGTACACGTCAAGGATTTCTCCGAAAGTCTCGTCTGGCGATCCGAACGCGATAAACGCCTTCTACCTTCGAGCACCGCATACCGCGTTTCTCGGGAAACGCTGCTCTCGTTCGACTCCCTTCGTCCGGATGTCCCGGAAAATTCGTCCATTTCTCCCTCTGTGTGCGTCCTGCCACGCGGTTAAAAGCACGTGTATACTTGTCTACGTACGTTGGGAGGGTGAAAACGCCATGTGATCACAGTTTCAGTGAGGCCGATTCAAAACCGGAGGAAGGATTCCTCGATTCGAGCTTCACCAGCCGCAAACACTCGATATCCAGGTGCAATGAAATTTTTTTTTTCTCCCTTTCTCGTATTGGCGTTTCGATACGTATATGTGGATATGCATGTGGGCGTTGAAACTACAGCTCCCACGTCGGGCGCATTTTAGTGGTAAAGAAGGTGGGGGTGAAAAACTTTTCCGACTCAGATGGGGTGTGTTAAATGAAGGTAAGAGAAACGCGAAAGTACTAAGTAACATTTATTGAAACTTGCCACTATTTCTAGAAATGAGTGATCCAGGTGGCAGTGGAATGATAAAGTTTCACGTGCTGCAGCTCTGATCCGTATCAAATGTGGCGTAAATAAATGCTTGGTTTATGTAATGAGTAGTTAGAAGGTAAACAAGTGGCAATCGATAAAATTACTATGATTTTTGATACCAATACCCTTAAAATTTTGATGATAAACCTTGCCAGAGGAATGTTGTCAACTTGGATGATTTTGAAGGGATTCGAGAAGTAGATCAACACTACTTGCGGTCAGACAACGCGTTGACAATCGTACGATACTCATTACACGCTTTTTTCAAGCCTCGATCCTTTTTTACGACGTTCTTGTAAGTGTGCATACTACGATTTTTCAAATGATATGCTTCATTGTTAAATCGTCTGTGAGGTTCTCGTTTAAACCCTTAAAACATACAAATGTCATGATTATTTACTTAATGTTAACATCAGCTGTTAGGATAACATCAACCATACACTTATCTATTTTGAGAAATTTATTGTAGTTAAACCATTTTTTAAATATCTTTTATCTGTATGCACACAAAGTTTTGTAAAAATTAAAATATTTTAACTGGTATGAAAGCAAGTACACCATAATAAAAAAATAAAAAATCACGTGACAGTGTATTTATTTCGAATCACTACAAAGGCTATAAATAAGTATCAACTATATGAGTATAAAGTGAAAACATATGACAAGTTCAATATGCATAAAGTATGAGATATCATGTTGGTCAATTATAGAGCCTTAAACTTGAGAATAAGTGATCATATCAAAGACGGACGAAATAGAGATGAAAAGCAGAATTCACTTAGTATGTAAGAAAGACGCACCACACTTTTAATTTTGATCGTGTAACAGTTGTAGATATCAAATTAACTAATACGAAAGACTATACTCTGAAATAATACATATATGTACGATTAACCAAAAATACGTTGAATAGAATAACAAATATACATAAACTTAAAGGTTGTAATGAGACGTTATGAGAAAGTTATGGAAAGAAATTTAATGATTTCTTGGTCTTCTCTTATTACTCTCTTATAATACGAAATAACCTTTTGTTGTATACCATACGTGCCATACCACTCACACATACGTCACAATTGGTCATTATATACGAGGAAAAACCTACGAACGTCCATTACTACTGAGACTCGCTATCAGTTTATGGCAAGGGTGAAATCATTCTGACAATTAATAAATTAGTATTTAGCTAATCAACGTGATGAGTAAGTTTTGGTTTTTTGATGTTTATTCAGCAATGATTTAACATAATTATCATATTCGTTGTTATTACTAATATTATTTTACTACTTTTTTAGTTTCATAAAACTTCTAGTCTACAGTTTATATCATAAGTTGTATATAATATTCTATTCTGCTATAATTTACTAAAGTATTGAAAAGTGAATTGCGAATAAAAAATGTTTATAAACGAGTTTCATGTATTAAGTAAAAAAAAAGGAGACCATTTATTCCTATCAACCATCTGTGTATGATTGTTACTAAAAAATTGGAGCAATAATACACCAAACATTTACTTTAAAATTATGTAACAATATCTTAAGAAATTAAAACTAGAGTTTTCTAAGCTTCTACCTTTAAACAAAAGTTTGTTGAAAAAGCGTTTTTATTTCACTTCACACATATTTTGTAAAAACGGTATGATTCTAAAGACCCTCTAAAAAGTCTGCTTAAATTATTGGTAATTAAAAAAAATGTCTATTACTAATCAATTAGGGAAAGCCATGAAACAAATCGCTATTAAAGTTTTTGCTCTGGTCACGATAGCGCCCACATGCAAGCTTTTCTCCTAAAAACGTATTAGCCCCCCGAACGTAAAAAGACGATTCCGGGCGAACAATAATTTGAAATAGCCAAGAGCTCCCCCGATCCGCTTATTCAAATTAATATCGATGCAAATATAATGCTCGGGCGTACTCCGCCGGTGTTGTCCGAAGATCGGCTTACGCGAAAATGTACGTACACACGCAACATGTGTTATTATTTCCGAGCTCGCCGTGCCGCTAAATTTAAATTCATTTATCTGGAGCACCACACGGTGTAGGTGTATGTATACCTACCGTGCAACCGTAATCAAGATAAAATGCAAGGGATTACGCACGGAAAAAAACATCATACAACCTTTGCTTCGGTAAATCATTTGCGTGGAAAAAAAGCAAGTCTCTTCACGATCACAAAGCATAAAATGTTGAACGGCGACAGTCTAACGTATTCCAGTGTGGAAAAAAAAAAACGCGAGCAAAACGTAATACTCGTGAAATCGCCATAAACGTCGAACTTTGGGCGATTAATCATCCGTCACGCAATAAAACGATCGACATACAATGGCGGAGAAAAAGTACGAGTTCCGCTCAAAGCTGCTCCACGGTTAATGAAACATTCGAAAAGTACAGTCACGATGATAAATATGTTTTTTCAACTCTATTTTTGCACTCTCTTTCGTTTTTTTGCAAAAAAAAGAAAAAAAAAAAAGAAAAAAAAAAGAAAAGAAAGAAAAAGTAAAGAAAAAAAGTCATTCTACTCGAGCAGATCGAATAACGCCGGCGTTTCGCGATATCCGATAACTTCGCGAGCAAGAGTGGAAAAAGGGGGGAGTGGCGTTATCTGGAATGAATAGGACACGTGCAGCGCGGGAGGGAAAAAACGGCCCACGCAGACACGAAAAATGCTGCTGTCCGTATAGTTGCTGCATGGGAATGGCTGCAGAGAGAAAAAAGGGGAAAAATGAGAGAGACATCCACGCGCTGCTCCGGACGATAACCCTTCGGTGCTGCTGGTACTGCTCCTGCTTTTGGATACATTTTTCGGCAGCCGGAACCAGAGGGGGCAGATGGGATGTAGACGTGGGAACGTGATTGCATTGGCGCGTGCAAAGTAAGAAAATGGCTTTGTTTTTGTTTCTTACTGTTTAGCTTGGCTTTTCTTCGTTTATTATTTCAAAGACGTATACGGGATAATGTCACGTTCGGTTTTTTGTGTCTTAATTACATTATTTGTTTCCACTCTGATTGTTGTTGTAAATTTTTCAACTGACATCTTCGAGAACTATTTTCATTTTACTCAAAAACATGAAAAATATAGTTACACAAGTTATAACCTAAAAGGAGTTTTAAAAAGACTACTGCTTTTGCGACGATTTTTCTACAAATCACTCTTTTGTGCACTCAATGAAGCTTCATAATTTCTGTTGAAGAAAAAACTCTTGGAAATTCAGCCAAGGCAACTTAAATTTTTTTTTTAAACGGCGTAGCAATTAAGCAACGTCTTATGCATTCAGAAGGAAACAAAACTTAGCTTTTAGACTAGGACCTAACAAGTTTCAGGTCAACAGGTCACAAATCATAATTTCATTTTGAAATCCGTTTTGTGAATCTAAAATGTGAGAAAAGCCACGGTCTGATGCTCGATCACTCTGAAAGTGCAATGAAATGAACTCTCTCTATTTTTAGGTTTTCATTGATTATCTATGATGGCTTCTGAGCTAAAAACTAACTAAAACACAATTTTATAAATTCATTCAGCTGAAATTTACGCATCGTAAAAACAACTTCTTTCTAAAAATAGTAANTGATAGTATCGTTAGTAGTAGATATAGTAGCGGTAGTAGTAACGATCGTAGTAAGCATGTATACATACATACACGCTCAGTAGTAGCAGCAGCCGTATATATCGTGTGTATATAGTAATCGTAGTAGAGTAGCAGTAGTATATGATAATCATAATAATCATAATAATAATAATAACAATAATAATAATAATAATAGTAATAATAATGATAATAATCAAGCCTGCAAACCGACAATTAAATATCTTGTCTTAGTTCCCAAAAATAGACTTTGATGTTTTATCATAGATTCTGATTAAAAAGTCTAATACATTTATTATAACTTATATTATCGTATATAGTACCATCAATTAATTTCTTTTATTATTTTTTAAATCTTATTTTCTCATTGCCAACCAGATGGGTTTTTCCTACTGGCTTTCCTACCACAATCGTGTAGGCATCTCTGTTCTTGTTAATTTCTCGCAACACGACCCACACATTGTAATCTACGCGTTTTTATAACTTGACCCATGTTTGTGTCCCCTAATACTTTTAGACCTTCCCATCATGTATAGAATTTCCTATTATCCGCTAATCTTATTTTGCCTCGTTCCGAACATTTTCCTCCACGTTTTTCTCTTGAAAACTTCTAACTTTTTGCTATTGTTCGTACAACAAAACTGGCAGTAGGAAAAAGTACGGATTTTTAGATTTTACAAGATAAGTCGTTGTTTCAAAAGTATTAGTGCCATTGAAGTAAAAATACGATCCATCACAGTGCAATTTGCGGTATAATGTCATTATTGAAATCGTTTCCATCATCGATAATATTACCCAGATATTTTAACTTACAAAAATCCCTATTACATATATGTACCTGAAAAGTTTTGGTGTGTGTTATTGGTGTATTCTCCAGAAATATGTCTCTACACTCATGATTAAGAAAAATTATTATCCCTCCCCTCTGCAATTCCATTTTATGAAACAAGGGAACATCCACCCACCGAACGGTGATATTGCATCGAGCAGGAAATTTAATCTCATTGGGGTCCCTCGCTCATGGAAGGGAGCCGCTTTCTGGCTCAGGTAATCCAAAAGAGGCTGGGTAAAAACTAAGTATCGCTTTCAATCTCAATCCATCTGACTACACCTGCCTAGAACTCGTACGCACCCACACAAACTTCGGCTGAGCATCTTCTCCTCTTATTCCCTCGGTTACTTACCTCCTCTTTTCTTTGTCTTTCCCCCCAACGTCAGTGCCACTTTTCTCAAATGATCGCCAAAGTTTGCAGCTCACAGGGGCTCTGCCCTACGGGGATTACTCGACTCATGGATAAAAAGATCCTCTCTTAGTTGCGTAACAATACCAAGCCAGAAACAAAAAATAAAAAAAAGCACGTGTGGATCGAAGACGTCTATTATTTATAGCGCCCTAGAAAGGAATTATAGAGAAAAAATAAGACACTTCTTTCTTGAATGAGAAAGTAAAGGATCAGAAGTTGCCTCGCCTGAGACGGTAGTGACAGCACTGGCTGGCTGGATAATAATATTTGCGAAAGGTGCTGTACCGTTTTAAGTACCGCACAAGAACTTGGTAAATTGAATTTTATCGAGTACGGGGCGCTGATGAAGTAATTAGTTCGCTACGCTGGTACTCTTTTTTTGCGCGTTCGAGAATCCGATGGGGTGGTTCGGGGGGAGCTATTTTAATTTTCACGTTCATTAGAGCCAGCGAATTCCTGAAGCGCTTGATAAGAGCAGACGTGAGCGGTGCTCGAGATCCATCATTTATTCTTACTTTTACTTGTTTTGGGAGATTACGAGAACGTGTTTGTAATACCTATGACTAAGGGATGGAATGTAGACGTTTGAACGTACGTATATCGTTATTCTGCGGATGCCAATGCTACTCGTGAATAAAAGACTGCATACTATCGTCAGATTGAGTCTTGAGTGTTGCTGTGAAAATGTTCTTTATAAGAATTTAGTAGGAGCTAAGTACTTAATGTACAATCATTTAAAGTTGAAATTTACTGTTTTCCATTGACATCTTGACGAGTGTACAAATTCTGACTTGGTACCTGACACTGGATGTGACTGGAAATAATAAAGAATATATTTTCCCGAATAATAGATAGTGCAAGAAAGTTAGCTCATAGTGAGAAATACAAAAATAATTAGATGTATGGTGGATCTGAAAAAAATTATTTGCTCAAGTTTTACGTTCCATAAGTTTTAAGCATTGCGGTATTATTGCTGCACTGTAGACAAACACACAGTGTGTACACGAGCTGCTAACAGATACGATTTTGATCTTCACAATAAACAGACAACTGAATCACTCTTATTGTGGTTTTTAATCATATTCTCATAGTTACTCACCCAAAAGTTTTGTTGAAACATCTTTTTTAAAGCACGTATTATTATACGCATAATGACACTAGCTAATATGCTCGCAGAATTCAATACTTCCAAGGACACATTTTGTATTAAATGTGCTCCATCAGTGAGATGATTGAAAAATATATGACAAGTGCTTTTTCTTTTGTCACATAAATAGACATTAACAAAGATAGAGCAGATAAATTTAAAATTCATGCCATGCACCCACCCTCCTGAGTTTTGCTACGATGTATCCTTGTTAGTTTTAGCTTATGGGAAAAAAGAAAAAGGATACATGAAATATTTCTTAATAATCCTCACGACAAAGCTAATATACTTTTTCATATTGGTATATGCAATTAAGTACCATGAGGTTAGTACAAGTTGATCACACACTGTGAGATTATTCGAAACACAGTATGAACAGTAAATTATTTTCATGTACCACAGACTCTCTAATCAAAAGTTTCTTGAAGGTAACGCTGGCCAATATAATTTGTCTAACTTTGCACCTTATCAATTTATGAGGATCTAGGCCACTTGCTTCATGTGCAACATTATAATTACAGCTCTGATATACAGTCCTGAATTAATTTTAAATTGCATTAGTATCATCGAAATATAAAAAAAGCTTTTTTTATAAGTACATTGTAGTAAAATACGGTAAGTTGTTAAATGTAAAAAGCTCAAGGTGCTCGATGAATATGAATTTTATCTAAAAAACATGTTTGCCCTAAAAATAAACTGCAACCAGTTTTAATTTTTAAACCGTAAGGCAAGCAGTCACTAATGTAAGTAGCCTACCTTGTTACCTCGATTATATTCTTTTTTAACAGAATGAGCTTCAGCTTAACAATATCTTTCTTAAAGAGAATTCCCCAACAGTTAAGCCAGTTATAAAGTTAAGTATGGATGAAATTAAAAAACTTCAAGTACAGAAGTCGTGTGAAAGTTTTTGCGTAGTGTCTGCGGCGTAGTTTACGTGGGAGATATCAAGAGAACACTTATAAGCGTCGTGTTAATAAAAGCTCATGTTGGTGTTAAAAAAGTGATATAACGTCTGTATGTATACAATAAATTATTTGGAACGCAGTTTTAGTTAAAATGATATAATTCTTTACAATAAATACAATGTATGATAGCTAACTCATAGTTTATAAAATAAATGGAAAAAATTAAATAATAAATTTTCCTACCTTGGGCTACTTTGAGGGTTGGATGTGTCCTCGGTAGGAAAAATATGTTTCGCACCTGGTGCGCATTCAACCGGGACAAGCGCAAGTCCCTCGGGCCTGGTGCTTGCTCTGGTGACATGCACCACCAGGTACGAAAATTACTGTTTCCTCCTTTCAGGCGGAAAGTGAGGGCCGAAAGTACTTTCAGTGCCTTTTTCATGGGTGGAAAGTAGAACCTCTCACCTCTTAAGAAAAATAAGTAAATTTTGTAATTGGTGCTGCACATTATAAATATGTAATATGTAACATCTTTCAAATGTCTTTCTTTGTACATATTTAAAACAAAACCTGATTATTGTATTAAATTCCATTACATATTTTGTATAAAATTTCTTACAAAAAAATAAAATATTTTCATGAGGGAGTATCCAGGGCTTTAGATCAGACATCCAACTTTTAAGAGTGGCGACCAACTCTGAGCTTCAAAAAATTGGCTGCCTCAGATTATTTTTTCTAACTTCCATGTATTACTATTTACACTGAACGACTGAACTATTCATTTAAGAAGTAACTACAGTTTTATATAGTTCCATCTCATAGCTAGAAGAGAACAGAGCCTAGGACAACGGTGCTCTCTGGTGGTCATTTTTTGATACTGATACTCTCATTCTATCAAGTTTACTTTCTTTTGTTTGGCAAATGGTTGTAAATTTTTGTTTTGAGCGATCATTTAGTTTTTTGGAGGGGGCTTCGCCCCCTACCCTCCATTGGGGGCTCCACCCCTTGGACCCCATCGTACGGCTTTATCCCTGGGTCCCCCACCAGGACCAACACTACTTTTGATGCGAACCCTTCTTTATTAACAATGAATTCTTACTTATTTCAAAAAATTCTCTACCTTACTGACTACTTCTTTAGACTTTTATTATTTTGTAAAGGAGAAATTACACTCAATTTTAAATGAGTGATGCAAAATACATTTTTGTATATTAAATAGACGTTGAATTAATATTTGTACCTTTTTAATCCTGTAATCGAACTTTTATTACGTTAATCATTAACCAGACAAAATATGATCTCACTTTGCGACCTTAAAGAGAATAACAGGATACGCAACTCGGGTGGAGGCCTCCCCGCCCTTGAGCGCACTTTCCGCCCTTCGAGCACTTTCGGCCCTCGGGCGAATTTATGTGTATTTATTCATCCAATGTGCTTGTATTTTAATAGCTTGTAAAATACACTGATATGGCTGGTAAGACATAAGGCCTGGTAAAATTTGGCTTATTTTAAAAATGATCACTATGAGAGAAAAAACTCTTCAGTGTTACCTAAATGATTATAATGTCATGTTGGAAATTATTTATTTATGCAGTTGCAAAATAGGTGAAAATTTATTTGAGAGCTCACATACGTATAGTATTAATGAAAAATTCAATTTTTTACTCATACAGGAGAGAAAGTTTGTCTTTTGATATTTAGTACAAAATTCCTACTATTTACACAGTCACAACAAATAATAATATAATATTCAAGCCCACCTAAGCAAGTACATTAATATAAAAATATTTTAATAAAATAAATGACAAACAGTCTAACATCTAAATAGTGTTTTCTGCATAAAAAAAAATTAAAATTCACTACAAAACATTTATACCATTCTTTCTTGCTTTGTGCCAAGACAATGTATGTAAAATGGCACCAGCTAGACTTCATAGAACTGAAATTGTAGTAGAGTTTCCACAATCCATTGGTAAGGATTTATACCCTAAATGGAACATTTCGCAAAGTGATCGACATCAAGGCTGTACCCCTTTTCTGTTCAACCTTAGCTATACTAAGCATTTGCAAGGCAGTTCTCCTTGTAATCCAGATTTAAGTTATGTGTTATTTCAAAAGTGTGTCGAATCTATCAAGATCTAAATACTGATCTGTTATCTGTTATCGATTTCCTAGATAGTTTATTTTTGAGTCAGTAATGGGTTCATGAATTGACAGTAGTAGAAAAAGATGATTTTCAACGAAATTACGTGAAAGTTGATAAGTAGGTAGGGGAGAGCGGGGTATGCGCCGTCCGTCGGGTAACTCCGACACCCTAATTTTTTCTTATACTGATGCATATTGCCAACAAAATCTATTTGAAATCGGTTATTTAATGCTTTTATTTAATTCCTCTCCAAAAGTTGTAAGAGAGAAAACTGATTTTTTTACAGTAGACTGATTTAATTTTCAATAGGTATTTGGTTAGGTTTTTTGAAAATTTCAGTCTTTGATTCAACACTGAAATATTTAGGAAACACAAATCAAAGTTAGCATATTCGAAAATTTTAACTTTCAACTATTGCCAGATATTTCTTTTTTTTAGACCTAATATTTGAAATAATATAAATTATTTAAACAAGGTCTCGTGTGGGGCACAGTCCGTCTCCCATGGTGGGGCACAAGCCGGCCTGAGCTGAATGCGTAGCAACAATTGCGCAGGCGTTTTAACTGAAAAAGTTTCGTCTGCTGCTTGGTTGTCATTTAACCTCAATTTTTTTAATTATCTGACAGCTCTTACAAAAAGTGTTCATAAAATGGTTAGGCATTACAAAAAAAAAGTTGAAAAAGTGTGGTTGGACAGATGAACAAATGATACTAGCCTTGGAAAAAGTACAAGATGGAAAATCAATTAAAAATACTGCATCAGAGTTCGGTATTCCTAGAACGACACTTCAGGATAGAGTAGCAGCATCATAAAATAGTACTTCAAAGGGAGAGACAAGTAATGTTCGAATATATTTATAATTATTTAAAATAAAAGTAATGTAAATTAAAAAAAAGTAAGACAACTAATACTTGTTAAAAAAAAAAAATTATTTTTTTAATGCACATATAAAATAAGACTGATTATTTTTGATAAAATGTTGTTGTAAAAATAGTCATATGTTAATAAAATCGTGACTAAAATGTTTCTAATAAATATAGAATATGGAATTTATAAAAATTGTTCGACATTAAAAGACATTACGTATTAATATTTCTTCAACTGTCCAAATAATAAAAACCAAAAATGTGATTCAAAATAAAATTTTGAAAATAAATTCTATGCTGTGTGTTCTTTTTCTTATTCCATATTTTTAACTTTATTTCATTTTGTAAAATATGTTTCAATAAACATATAAATTAATTTCTAATTCATATAAATGGAAGATGCATGAAATCATTTTGCAGATAATCCTCAGGCCGAACGTGCCCCACCCCATGACGGACCATACCTCTCTATGACGGCCCATGCCCCGTTCTCAAACGGTTTCTATTTTTATTAATGACATGCACATTTAATTTTAATATAATTATGGAGAGCTTAAATTATATTTTTTAGGTGTTTGTCTTTATTATCGAATATTTTTGATCATTAAATTTAAAAAAATTTCGGTACAATGATTTAATTAGCTTAGGAAGCCGGTAGTGCCCCGCTCTCTCCTATGTATGTTTGTACAACATCATTGCACAGCAATAGTTCTTGAACGTACAATAAAGTTAAAAGAAACAAGTTTTGGTGATAAATTCAAAAGATTTTTTTTTTTAATTAAAGTTTGGGATTACGCCCAAAAATTTTTGTGTTACTGCTCCAATTCATAATCGAATCAATAGTAGAATCCATCATTGAAATTCGTCACAATGATAATTTTGCATCGTTGTCGCTAGAGGAAGAGAACAATAGCGAGTACAATTATTTGATGTATTTGCCCCAACATAAAGCTTGTAATTCAACTAAATCAAAAGTCGATGTGAGTAATAATCACTGGTTTGACCTATCAGGTACTTAAGAATTAATTTAACGCAATTTTTAACTACTTTTCTTTGTAAGTCGTTCGTTTCTAAATCCAGAAAATGGCATCACTGCGAGCAGTACAGCAAATAATTCATCCAAATGAGACCAAAGGGAATTGAAAGTGTTAACATGGGATCACTCGATTTATGACCAATTCTAATACCCAGGAGTAACCCCCCCCCCCATACTTTTTTCGTCGAAAACAATTTCCTTTGCAAAAAAACATCCATACATAACTTTTCATCAGATCTTTTACTCCAGTATGTGCCGATTTTGTTTTCACGCGTTATCTTGTACTCCTGTAAATTCCGCACGTACATTTAACGCGTCTCCGGCAACAACAAGAAATAAAATATGGCAGCGTATTTCAACTGTGGATTACGGATGGGCCGCAAAAGGATCTTCACATGCAAATACGGCACAATTTACTGTCAGGGGGCTTCGTTTTTCTCCCCTTGGCTCGTATAGGGTTTCACCACGGCACCAATCCAGATGAAGACGTTCGAGTTGAAATTTACGTTTTAATCATGATTTTAATCGTGAAAGCTTGTAACTACCATCATAATTAGATGGGATATCCGTGAAGTTTATAGTCCAACATCTCCAAATCCGTGGTGTGAGATTATTATCACGTGCTGGAGAGTAGGGTTTGCTCAAGTTACGTATACACGTGTATATGTATATAAGCTCGTTTGAAGAGTCTTCAGAAATAGCTTGAAGCCTGTTTATCTTCAAACGCCGCTCGATTAATCGAGTCTTGGCGAAAGTTCGATCTATTCGCCAGTGATCTGCCACGATACACAAACGTTAATTAAAATTTTCAAAGTTACCCCCACATTTCACCTCTTGCTCAAGTAAGCATATATTGTATTGAGATACTTGAAAATGTAGTCTAGCCACGTATACGTATTGAATTTCAAACATCGACTTTGATTCAGTTTTACTGGCAAATTTAATATTCGATGTTGTACTTTCGTTCCGCCCTTTGGAATTACGAGCTTCCTTCCACTTCCAGTATGAATCTCGAATATTAGCTTATTCGAAACTTACTCATAATTTGATGCATTGATGTCTGGTGGTTTAATAATAATTTGCTTAAAACGATTGAAATGTTCGAAGCACTGCGTTTATCGATCATACCATAATTTATTTAATTAACAAGTGGACTTATGCCGAGGCATGATTCTTATGATATTTTTTACTAGAGTAAGAAGTGTAATTTAAACACATTTATTCAAAGCTTCATATTTTTAATAAGTCAACTTTTCTCAGTTTTTCCTAACCATTATTCTTCAAAAATTCACGTGATTCTCTGGATAACAATTTATTTATCTGCTCAACGCAATAGTGAAGTGTGCCATATTTGCTCGTAGTTTATAGATATTTCTAGGAAAAGCATACTGCTGAAGTACATACTTTATGTATTTTATTGTACTATTTGCACATGATGATCGTGTCGATATCTCGAACGATTGCTTTTACTCCTCAAGAAATTTTTTTACCCTCTTAATTTTTTAAGTTTCAAGATGTTAACTCTCTTCGATATTTGAGAAAAATAAATCACGCTATATAGCAGCTGTTTCTCCTCACTACTTCTAGTAAGTAAAAATTTTCACACCTTCGCTGCGTAGAACACCATATCGACTCCTTGAGATCCTTCTCTCCTTAAATGGAAAGTAGGTATCTTGCCTCTTAGTGGTCTACAGGGAAAAAAGTATCGCACGCTCGTTGCAATAATTTTCGCGCGTGACACTCGTTTAGAGCAGTAACCGTATACAACGAGCCATATACAAGCTACACCCAACATAGCGCCAAAAGGAATGTACGTGTACTCTTTCTCTCCCCTCGGCCATTTATCTCGAGAAAAAGCTCTGGCTAGGCTGCAAAGCTTTCACAGTTTTTTGAAATTTCTCGAGAGGGTGGGAGAAAAACTCTGTTATTTCTGCTATTCATTGCACCCAGAAAGGAGAAAAACTAACCTGAGATTCAAGGGCCAATAATTGCACATTCATAAAAAAAAACTGAATAAGTCATGACTCACGAAGTCGTTGCAGTTAAAGCTTCGTGTGAAAGGTGATTTTTTTATTGAGCTGTTTGCCGAGGTTGACGAATTCCAATAAAAAATGAAGTAGTGATTTTAATAGTTATTTACGTAACAAGTGCGGAACAGACGATTTCCCGCACGAGTCGTGATTGACTCGCATAAGTGGCCGGAGTTGACGGGAACGAGTGCTAGTTGAGCAAACGAGTGCGTAGCACGAGTGTGATTGCAAGGTACGAGTTACCATCACCAGCCACGAGTGCGAGTCTATCACACGAGGGTGGAAAATCGTCCCGCATGAGTTGCGTACTTGTTTTTTCGCAATAAGTGTGCGGAAAATAGGTGTTTTCCGCACTGATATTGGTGTGGAAAATCGATTTTTCTGCCCTCGGGTGGTTTTGGGAGGCTGGTACTTCCTCGGGCGAAAAAGCAGTTTTCCGGAACTCGTTCGAAAAGTCTCCTTTACGAACCTCGTTACGGACCTCGCCTTCGGTTCGGGCCGCAAACCTCTCGGTTCGCAAACAAAGACTTTTCAAACTCGTAGGAAAACTACTATTTTTAGACATTCGCTTGTGCGTTGGTTTTCAATTTCTCATGGTCCTTTGTGGCTACTAAAAGGAATGGAAAAATGGAATTCCGTACAATGGATGGCTCATAATCAATGTTATCTTCAAAATTACCGCAACGTAAGAGGAGCAGGGACGAGACGAGTGCTTGACGATTATCAGCACGTCTGTGCATAAAAGCCGCGTTTCATCATAATAAACTAAAAAGCAATCGTGAAAACGCCCGAGCTTTCAAAGTATTTTAACAGCTTTTTTTTATATCAAACCGAGGTCCCACCGATAATAATAGTATCAGGGATATAAAACCACTTTTCTCGAGCACATAATTTACGAACGACAAAGTGTGCAGGTTGACATGCCACGATTCGAGACTTGTGCATAAAAAAAAAAAAATAATTAAATAAATAAATTAATAAATAGGATATGTAAGTTTCGTTTGATTAATTCCTCCGAAACTCTGAGTTGATCCGTTAACTTTATGTTATTTCGATGTTATCTCCTATTTTAAAAACTTAAAATTTACTTTCCTACCTCGGGCGATTTTAAGGGTCAGGTATGCTGTCGGTAAGAAAAACAGTGTTTGACACACCCCCATACGGGGCTACCTTGCGGTTTCTCGGGCCGCACAACAGCTCAAGAGGTGATGGCACTTTTGTGACAAAATCTACCATTTTTACTCTTTTATAGAAAATCGTATTTCTTTATTAAATTTTAGTTATTTGACTACAGCACAATTTATTTAAAAAAAATAAAGTTCGAAAAGATTATTTTCTGCTACTAATAAATTTTCATTTCATATTTATTCAACTTTTTAAGAGTTTGTCTTCTAGTATCTACATTTTTTAGTAAATATAGTACAGATATTATTTTGATTGTCATTACTGTTATTATTGTTATTATCAGTGTAGTAATTATTTCATTGTTGTTATTACTGTCATTATAATAACAGTTATTATTATCATTATTATTATTGATATCATGATTATTATTATTTTTACTATCAAAAAGATGCTGAGAAAAATTCTTGTTTTCATTCGATACTCGATTGACTTTTCATTATTTACGATCTATTAGCAACACTACAACTGCATGTTGAAACTAGTTTATGATATATATTAATATGTGTATATTACTCAAATGTTTGATTAACGACAAAAACAAGATAAAGATATCAATATACTTAGACAGAGTAAGAGTACATCATAATCTAATGTGGCTCTCTTTTGACTGTTTTATCATGAATCAAATACACTTAGATGATGGACAAGTTGTTAAACACCACACTATATCATTAGAATATTGGAGACTATTATTTTCAATAGTTCAACTATTGTGTACGGATAAAGTCACTCATGTACAGCTATATTATGTGCTGTACGCTCCTAAAAATGACCGATTACGTCATCCGATAAGTCTTTTAATAAAGAAGGGAAGAGAAAAAGATAAACGACTCGATAAAGTGAAAAAGGCGGGGATAAGTTTATATATCGTTAGTTATGTCACATTTCGAGGAAAGTATATAAGTCACGTTGTAAGCACAACGTGCGGAATAAAGAATAAAAGAGTCGATCCTGCGCTCTCTCGTTTCCAGCGCATGAATCTTTATGACACGACATTTCCCCCTCGATTTTCCTTTCTTATAATGCGTCGTTATAGACACCAAAGACACTTGCCCATGCGATTGCGAAATTTCATGGCTGTATGCGACGTTCGAATAACGATTTATAAAAGTGATGAGTACTTTGTATTCATAGTGTATCTAGTAATTTTCCAATTTTTCACTTCCTCGTAGAAAGGGCTTCGGATTAGTGTAGAAAATAGTTTGGTTACGCTTATGTTTAAAACAAGTTTTATCGTGAACAATATTAAAATATACATGTTCGTCGTTTGGAAAAATTGTTTGTGCGTAGGTATATATGTGTACACTGACCAATTGGATAACATGTGTCCAAAGTATTAAGCCAACATTTTTTATTTTTTAGGAATCAATGAATATTCATTGGTAGTGGACACACATTTTTAAGGAGTTGATGTTAATTTTTTGTTATCGTTTTGTAAAATCTTCAATTCCAAAATCTTAGTGTGGTTGTGGTTATTTAACTTAAATAAAAGTTAAAAATCATCTAGAATAGGTTATCACAGTAACACAAGGACAATGATCTAGCCTCAGAGACACAGATAAAAATATGAAAAAGACAGATAGCTAATCACAGATCTTTTAAGTATAGTACGAATATTTAAGCCATAAAAACTTAGCGAAAAAAGCAAAAAAAAAAAAAGAATAATTAACGGTGAGGTTAAATGTTGAAACAAACAAAAAATGAATCAAATGAATTTATAAAAATTTAAGAAGACATTAATAACAGGAAATGGTATGTACATGGAAAATGGTAGGTACAAATATTTGACTTGGAAATCAAAAGGGGATACCTTATTCGTAGACATAAATAATAAAGTACAAGTGATAGGAGTCGAAAGCTAGAGAAAGACGATCAAAGTAACTCGATTACAAAGATAGGAACTAATGTATACACATGAATGAGGTGATCTTCTTTAGTTTAAATGTATGTGTACTTTTGGTCGATTTAAAGGCGACTCCTTATCATCTGTAGAGTTTTTTTACGTAAATCACTTGAAAAAACTAAAAAAAAAGATACCATCTATGAATACCAAAAATATAAACAATGTTCGTGAAAAGACGGTTAAAGATACTTCATTTTGCTACCTTTTTCCTCTAATTCATAAAGTTTAATGATTATTCGAATCTATTTGACACTATCGGCTCATTTCGAATTTTGAATATCATTTTTAGGAGAGAACAGATTAAAAAAAGCTGAGGAAACAGAGATAGAGTTAGTGAAGGAGCACCAGACATGAACGTGCTTTAAGGAAGGTCAAAGTCGCCTTCCACCCTCTATCGTAAAGGAGAATTAAGATAATGGAGTCGTAGCTATAAACTAAAAGCCCGTTTTCTCCGATGTACGAAAAATGACGGAAGTTTGTTTACACGTGGAGTCTATTAATCGAGCCAATTTACTGTCACGATCAAGTGCGTCCACATTATTAGCTTTACGCGTTTGCGTTTCCATCAGAGATTTTATGTTTTCCTCGTCTTTGTCCAATGTTATATCGATTTTGGCGTATAGTAGTTGTGTAATATTTCTTCTGTTCATAGATAATTCGAGGTAATGATTATATTTTAAAGGTTTATAAAAACTTGTTACTCCCGTACAGTTAAAGTATTCACTACTTGTTTAAATATTTTGGAGTAACATTTCATTATTCGGGTTTTGATTTAACCTTTTGTAAGGACTAAGCTTAGACCAACACAAAGTGATGTGAATACCGAGATCACACATTCCTATATACTAGCCAATTCAATAAGGGTTTTCCTTCATTGAAATTTATTATTCGAGGCTAGCCCGCTGGTCACGTGTCTTATGTCTTTGTTGAGCAAACGAATCATGTCATGAGATATTGAATAAAATAACAATAAAAAAGAGGAAAATTAATTCGTGTCTTAACATTACATTCCTACATTTAAGAAAACAGTTTGTATAAATGTTATATAATGAACATTAAAAAAAAATATTACTTGGTGGTATAGATACATGAGATAAGATGAAAGATGCTAAAAATGTAGTTTACTGTTTCGTTATAAGACAATGGAACGTCTTTAACGTGTAGAAAACGATGAAATAAGAAACGTAGGGTGTGTATTAGGCTAAAAAATAATCAAATGTTATAAAGCTGAAGTTAACCAATCAACTCGAGCTTTCAAGTTCAAAGTTTGCTATTAAAATATTACTGACCCTATGTACAATGATAAAGGACAGAAACTTAGAAAAGGGTACCATATAAAACTGTTGGAAAAAAATAAATTGTTTCGCGCATACCAAGAAATGATTTTATCTACATCTGTAGGTGATAGGGTAATAGTTGTAGTACATATCATAGTAAGAAAGAAAAAAAAACCATAACTTCGTACTAGAAAAATTTTTTTCTACAGAGGGATCATTTTGTACCTCCTTCCCCAAATATTTAAAATAGTTTGAGATAAAGGTAAACTACTAAAAAAAGGTGCGTCTGCTAATGACTTTTAGTTGATGCATCGAGTAATAATAGTCTTTTTTCTGGTATCCAATAATTTATGTTGAAAAGTCTTAGTTAAAGTGATCTTAATTGTAATAAATATATTTAAAGAACTTACTTGGATCAGCGAGAACAATCGTTCGAGTACGACTTCATTTCACCTGCAAAATAATGAAAAATATATGCTAAAGTGCTTTTATTCGAGAAATGATTTGGATTTTAATTGTTCCTTATTTACTTAATATTCCCTGTAATACTCATTAAAGTTTTTAAAGTGGTATAGTAGCAACCCTTTGATATGTTATCATATCGAAATAGCCTACTTAAGTATTTAATATTGCTATACATACATTTTTTGATAAATAAAAACACGGTTTTTTCATGTTAGAGCTATCAAGATCTATCAATATACCCCATGTTTATCAGTCAGATCTGAGGCTTATCACGTATACGAGATGTCTACAACGAATAAAGGTAGTTTTAATATGTTTGAAAATTTGTTTGCTCATTCATGAATATTTACGTTGTTCCCTTCAAAGTAATTTACATCAGACATCATACACCTGTGTCAGTGCCACGTTTAATAAGCTAAAACGAATGCCCTTGCTCTTTTGTACGTGATGTGCGTTGACAATTACCGACTATCACAGCGAAGCACGTATTCACCTGTTAAATCCCTTCTATATTCTCATCCTTTTGGTAATAATCCACATGCATGCGTGATTAACTTGGCTAGATCGTTCATTCATTTACGATGTTATAATAGTACAAAACGTACGTGTACTGCGTGATACGAGTACTCATAAGCCTCTGTATTTATAAAGTGTAGTCACACTGTACAAAGGTTTTGAAGGAAATATTAGCCTTTTTTTAAGGAATCGGCGCTTCCTCCCTTCGTAATTATCTTGAGTCGTTCAAGCCTCCCACAGGAAAAACTAATATTCCGCGCAGAAATAGGAACCATAATCCCATAAATCAGGATGTGTTATACGCAGACAAAGGTAAAGGGGATGGAAGCTGGCTTTTCATTGTGCAGTGATTGAACAAGGGATTAATAGCGTATCACGTGAAAATGAATATGAGATGGGATGGAGTACGAGTACGCGTGTACACGACTAATTACCCGATGATTTCGATGGATAATAAGTGTTTGGATGGCAAACTAGCGCTAAAGCTTATTTCCAGTCCACTTTTCTGTGGTTGTCAAGGTAATTTTCGTTCTCATCCTCTATCTGTATTATTTTATGCTGATAATTGGAAATTCGTCGAAAAAATTCTTCTGTCTGGCGTCCCATTTTTCTTTAAATGACTTTCGACATCACTCGTAGTTTTCAAAAGAGAGTTAACCATTTCTTCTCAAAAAAAAAAAAATTCCCCCTCTCATTGATGGGATAGTCTCTTATTTTACGTGTCAAAAGAAAGTTTTTGTTACGAAATTCCATCCAAGCAACTTTTTAACACCATTTGCATCGTTAGCAAAAAAACACTCCCAATTAACGTATAGTATACAATGAAAGACAATCACAGCTAGTACGGGGTTTAAATTTGCTGGCTTATAAAACAAAAGTTAAAAAGACATCCATACCGTAAAATGGGAGGATGGGGTCAATCAATACTCAACAATGCAATCGCAGCAGTGATTCATCGAAACGAGACGAATACCCGGAATTGCGAGGATTCCGTGTTCAACGTGGATTGAAATAAATATTGCCATTTCAGACTGAAACGCTGGCGGGCACTTGCAACGAGTTGCAGGGACTACATTTCAATGTGAAATACTTGTTATTTTATTGTGGTATTTTAATTACACGCTTAGGCACAAAAATAAAAGAAGTAACTCCATCAATCGTTATAATGTCAAAGATTCCTCCATACTTGCTCGATGGACTAAAAGCCTCTGATGAACTGAAAATTCATGAGCAAGTCTATCGTGTATTGATCGTTGTTAGCATTAGATTTTTCGGTAATCCGCGAAATAGAACAAAAAGTGCCTACTCATTACGATATCAATTATTATGAATGTGCTCAATCAACTTACGTCCACTTCCATCACCATTGCAAAATTTTACGTCACGTTTTCTTGACTAGTTGCTCCATAAATTTGAATATCAGTTTGTCTTCATAGGAATAAAAGCACAAAAAAAAGAAAAGAAAAGAATTACAATATTAATTATGTTATTATTATATATATCATGATATAAATAAATCATATTGTATGCGAAACGAGTATTTTTTTGATTTGATTGACAATTTAAGACGTTACGGTTTTTACGTCTATCAGCTAGAAAATCTATGGAAAAACTGTAGTGTTCTGTCAAAATGCATTCAACACCGCAAACCCTGTTTGTGAATTTTTGACGAATCTGTCAAAAGCTTGAAATAGTACGAGAAGCATCAAAGTCTTAATAAAATTATAGGTGTCTGCAAGCGTTTATACACTCATGTACACTCACACTGGATAAAATTATATGAGCTACGCGCAAATCCATTTGGCTTTGCTGTGTTAAGCTTCGTGCACACTAATGTTGCTGGTGAATTATAAACCATGGATTATTGTTATACCCCTAATGTACATTCGCAGATTCAATATTTAGGTCACCCAAAAACAGTGGATTACCTTTTTTCATCCACTTCAACGTGAACCTCTGAATATTGAGAGCTTTATGAGTAACACGTGTTAGTATTACTTAGAAGTATAATGAAATGTTGATTGAAAATAATAAAACTAAAAAAGACAAAGGTAAACAAGGTAAACAATATGGTTTGAAATGCGGCTCACGTAGTAAATGATACATTGGATAAGTAGCTATAAATATTGATCTATATATTAACAAATGTGAAAAATATTTTTCACGCTAAACCTACACCATAACATCATGCGTATAGTTTGTTAAAATGTACTTGTAAGTTGAATCATGATTTAAAAAATTTACAAATAACGGTAGATTATTAGTATAGAGGAAGTTTGTATTCATCAGTATTTAAACCATCTACTATCATAAAATGCTGTTGTAACTGGTCTTGTTAATTTAAAAAAATAAATAAAGCTTTGATAAAGCTTTTCATAGATCAATTGGAAAAAGTATTTTGAAATACTAAACTGAATAGTAGAAATAACTATTTTTTAAACAGTATAACTTAAATTTTATGGCACTTTGCTTTGAAAAACAGTTAAGCATATAAATATCGAATAAAAAACAACTACTACTAACTATAAATTGAGTTTCACGAATATTTAATTTATAAGCACCTAAGCTTTTGATTACAATCAGATAGGTACAGAAGGCCAAGAGGAAACAAGCAGCTAAATTTATGCATAAAATAAATTTGAGTGCCAATACATGACTGTTACATTTTTACCAAAGCAAAAAATATTTTACAAGAGTTTTGTAGATTATTTTGTAAATTATTTCTATTTAAACCACAATGATCACACTTTACAAATCGATTTACAGCTTTCTTTGATCACGCATACATCTAAAACATAAGCTGTAACAGAATATAGTATATTACGTACCAAGGGACTAAAGCAAGCTAGTTCGTGGCTGTTGTAGTGTGCTACAAGCAATAGCCACTCGCTGGCTTGCTTTAGTCTCGCGGTGCGTATACACTTTTATATCACACTCAGTGGAAAGTTCGTTACATTGAGAGGGAGAGAGATAGAAGGAAAACAAGCCATTCATTGTGTGGTTATAGGTTATATCACAAGAGTTTTTATAATTGTTTCCGATTGTGATATTTAGGATATTCCTGTATTTTTGTATAAAATGTGGCAACAGTTTCGACAGTCATGTTTGAAGAGGATTCTTCTGACGAAGAAAACTTTAACGAGGATAAAGTAGGGGAAGGAAGAGACTTTGACTGTGAACAAAATGCCATTGTTCAAAATTTACTTCCCATAAAATCGAGAGCATTATATGAATATGCATACGCTCGATTCTAACAATGGAAGCATAAGAACAAGGACCTAATTATTTAACTCTTTTAATGAATGTGTTTCGAAATGTAATAATTTCAATAGTTTATTATACAAGATTGATAAAAATGAAGAACTGTAAAAATGCAGTTATTATTTAAAAATGTGTGAACAAAGAAAATTGTATAACAATTTTAATTATTTCCATTTGTTCAGAATCTCATGTTTTTTTTTTGTATAAAATACACCAGCAAACAGTACATTGGCTTCTTTCATCTTGTTGATATTTCCCAAATTTGTTTGTTTATTGCAGTGTGGCGCCCTCGCTATGTTCAAGCACCGAACTACTTCAGGCACTTATTGGTTTATGTATATAGTAATATACAGTAAGATATAGATACGCATGCGTACACGCACTTATTACACAGTTTCTGTCCCTGTATACAGGGAGAACAGTACGAACTTTACGCTTAGTGTGATATAAAATAATTTTTTTCACATAGTGAAATATTTTGTTTCATTTTTAGAGTGCAAAACAAGTACTTAAAAAATACGTAGAAATTTAGGTAAAATTTTTATCTACATCTTATAAATAAAAACAAAGTTTATCCATCAAATAATCGTTCTTTATAATATTTTACAATTAATATTTAATGAATAGTTAAAACTGTCCCTTAAATATCGCTGATAACTTTATTTTCAGTTAATCAAAATAAGAGGATACTAGATTTCTACTAATAATCTAAAACTTTTGTGTTGTAATGTTAACTTTACACTGTTATGGGCAAAAACCTGTTTTTTTGTCGTTTTTAAATGTTTATTGTTTTTTGGACCATCAGAATCTCAATGTAAATAACAATGGTTAGCAGAAAAAAGGTGCATTTCGATGAGATCCACAAATTTTTTCGACCAAAGAAACACTTTTTACTAAAACTATGAAAGATATAATTAAAAAACTGTTTTTTAAACATCCATATTTTATTTTATTTACTAGAAAGGTAAGAAAAAGTTTTCTTTTTTTGAAATTTAACATTTTTTCTCGACCGGGCATCGATCTAAAATATGTATTCAAACAGTTGCATGCAAAAAACTGATTTTCATTTTTTAGAGTTATGCAATCATGGGGCTCGTAATGTTTTTCCCTATGACAATATTTTCTGGATTGTGAACTGTCAGGTTGTAGTATGAAATCAAGGTCACAAATAAAATTTTGGCCTAGTTTAACGTAAATTTTTCAATATAGTCTAATATCTTGCCTAAATTTAATAAACAAACAAATAATTTTTCAACACAATGGGTGTAAGGCATTGCAAGCATTGTGTGCAATGTATAAATTCCATTAGAATTAAAAACTTTGTAATAAAGACTTATCAATTATAGTACCAAATAAGTTTTAAAAGACATGATCGGTCTTTAACAACACATTTTTTTGCGTCGACGTGCGACTAAATCTTATGTGTCCATGCACACATACTATTTTACATTAAATATTCGAATTATAAAAAAAAAAAAAAAAAAAAAAAAAAACAAATCATCCACTTGATGTTTCCATAGTTATGCTAATCACTGAGTACTAGTCATAAAAAGTACCAAGTTTATAATGAGAGACTGGGAACAATAGGTGGGTGTACACATGAAGCTTCCTCGACATGTGATCGTCCATTAGCCACATCAGACACGATGAGGTAAGGTATGCATCAGGTAGTGGAGTCTCTCAATTAACGCGCATTGAGACCATATTGCTGGTCGTCAGTATCGTCGGCGCTCGTTACGAAGGGTACAGTATTCGTGGCCGACGGGGCATATAAGTACAAAGCATATCCACCCGTACATTCTCCCTAGTATTTCCTTCGGGCGTAACGAACACGTGCCTGTCGCAAAGGGCAGCTGTTGTGCGTATACGTGTATACGGTGAGGAGAGAGGTGCGGAATGTAATCTGTCATGCTTGAGCTGCCTTCATTAATACGGGAGGGGGAGAAACATAAAGAGGCGTATTCAGAACCATTGGCGAGTTCTTGGTTTAAATTGAAGGTTCCTTTTATTTTTATCAAAGGTGTTTCGAAAATGTTTGAAAACAGTAATCAGAAAACGATCATCTTTTAAATATTGTCACTAACTTTGTCTTTTAAAAAAGACGTATTGGTCAAAAATACTTAAAAAATTTATCACACTTTAATGATATATTTTTAAGTTATTTTACTTATCAGCACTTAGTTGGAAACGGAGGTACTTACATTTAAAATAATGATACGAAAGGCACTTGATTTCGATAAACATTGTTTAGTTAAACAAATTAACATTTCACGGATACTGCTAAATTCTAAAAATAAAGTACTTAGTACTTTTTACTTATTATCTAATTTAATTTTAATTCTATTAATTTTTCTAAAAGTATTTTACTGAAAAAAATGAAAATGTTTCTAGGGAAAGCCAAATATTATGAAAATTAAGCTGTTTTGACATTCAATTGACTTCATTTTAAAGAATTTTACTGGTTATCTTCAACTTCATTCAGTTAAAATCGTAAATATTCTATAGAATGACAGAAACAGGAGTTCTTGAGTGCTATGATAGCTTGTCTGACTAAAGCGTGACTTGAACTACTCATTTATAGTTATTTTAATTATTAGTCTACCTTAATAGCTGAGGGCTCTACTATATTTTGTTTCAAAAAAATGTACTATAAAAATGTTAAAAACAATTAGGGTAAGGATGTTTTGTCTCACATAAACGATTCATCAGACTAATAGAATATCTTTTTCAATAGAAAGTCTTTTAAGACACGCACATAAATTGTCTGACGAAAACGCAAGCTAAACTACTGAATTTTATATGATTCGAGAAAATGAACATTAAAAATTACCTAGATGTTTAAAGTTGATTCCAAAGCTGTTTTGATTACTGATCAGTCTTGATCGCTAGCCATTTTTTCTTTGTTTTTATATTGAAAAAGACAACTATTCTCTGTAAAGTGCTTTGTGCAAGGGCATTTCAAATACATGGACCGTAAAGCTGTTGTGTAGAGTGCAATAGTTACAGTTTGTATTTACTTAGTTCAGACCAAAAAACGTATAGATCATACAGAACACTTGAAGTAGTACGTTATTCAAAGTGCTTTGATTGTTTCTCTCAATCGTAAGGTAAAATACTTCTCTTTAATTATTTTTTTTATTTAAAAAACCATACAATTTTTTACAGACCAAAGCTGTGTAATATTATTATTTTACTTTGTTACGGAAGTAACTTCTGATTTATATTGACTTATCTGAGGTTTACAATAACAGATAAAAATTTCTTATGTAATGGTCTATTCAGTGCAGTTGGGATGTTTTGTCAGTATGGCTGACTGAATCGTGAGATACACTACTGGCTTACATTCATGATGAGAATAATTGCACTTCTATTTTGGTATAATTCGTATGTATAAAAGAAAAATCCTGTTCCATATAAATACATTTTCTCGAGGCTTTACAAAATTAGAATGAAAATCTCGTTTGACAATATTTTTTAAACACATCACGTAATTCTTTATTATTCCCAGCATAAAAACAACCCGACACGTGCAGTTAAAAAGTGTTATAAAAAAACAAAAAAAATTGTAAAATTTATCAAATCAAGCAATGCCCCAAACCACGAATACATCCTCCCTCCTCCACCCTGTTTCTGCAAAAATCAATTCATCAGTGGCTCATGGACCGACCAAACGCCCATCGATCGTCAATCTCTTTTGAATTGCTTCGTTACGACCTTGGCCAACCATACAACATTCTACCATCAATCGAATCAATCAGTTCCGATGATAAACGCGTGGTGTATCAAATTTGCATACATACCGTTCAACACGGACGCGCACAAAACTATCCTCCCACAGGGATTTCCAATAATTTTATCCCAAGTTCAGTGCGTGCATAGAGGGGGAAAACAACAGCGGAACCCAAGGAGTAACCTCGCGAGGGTGAAAAAAGTAAAACCAAAATACATGGTGATCTCCACGCTTCCCCGATCGCACGTGGAATTGGAAATTCGAGCCCAGCTCTCCACAGATGCTTGTACCCCAGGCTGCTCGAACCCTCCCCGCCGATACGTGGGCCAAAGCTAAGCGATCCAACAACCAAAGGAGAACAAGGAGAAGAGCAATAGGAGATTTTCTCGTCTCACGCTCTCCACCCTCCTTTTGTACAGCTATTAAGCGACCCCATACTGTCTGAGGTACTACCAGTTAACACCCCCTGAACAAGCATGAATTAGCTAAATATGCGTCATGGCACCTGCTGTACATACACGCACACGGCCATGCCGTGGTGATATGGCCGTGGAGAGCAGGGGTAAAGATAAGAGAGAAAAATATAGAAGCAAGTGTGAGGGTTTTCTACCTATACATTAGAGCAGCAGCAGCAGCCGGAGTATTGGCATAGGAGTAGTATGTGGTATAAAGGTATAGGTCATGGCGCACGTCAAGCCCCAAGAGGGTGTGGTGCAGCACACCTACACAGCCATCTGGTCGGTCGAATCGTGCATGTGGTGCATGTGAGTGAGAAGCGAGCAAGTAGAATCGACGCACAGCACCAGCCGACTCTTTCTCACTCCACTGCTCTTACCCTGCTCTGCTCTAACAGTACGGGTTGTCCGTAGCGGTCAGCTTTGGTTCTGAACACGAATGGCATGTGTGTTGGAATCGTTCCTTTCTCCTCTTTCGTGCTTCTGTTTTTTTTTCTTTTTCTTTTTTTTTACGCGTCAGGGGCTCACGATTCATTAGTTTGGAGGGCTGTTCAAGTCCTCTATTTTTTTTCTTCCTCCATCCCTTGCCCCCTCCCCTGGCTAGTTTTTCTTCTTTTTTATCAGTTAGAGGTTGAAGGTTGTTTCTCTTTTTTTCTCTCTCTTTTTATTATTCTCTCTTAACCTTTCGATTGGAGAGGATGTGTATTGATCTTTTTTTTTTTTCATTAATCTCGTGGAGAGCATGAAATAATATTGGCCGTCTGGTAAGATAAGAGGAATCGGTCTGCTTTAAAGGGGAGCGGAGAACCATTTTGGAGATCCATCAGAGAGTCGTCATATGAGGTCGCGCTTCTTACGAAGTCGTGTAATTCTTCTATTACTATTGCCAAGACTGCTTGGTATCACTAAAATCTTGAAAATTCGTTCACGGCAAATGAGAGAGTTGTGGCAGTCATAACAGATGCACAGTTAAAAATTTTGTGTAATGTACTAAAATACAAAAATTGAATATCGAAATTACATAAATTTTGTGCATTTTCTTGCTTAAATTATATAATGTATAAATACACAAAACTATAGCATAGTAATAGTTATTAAACTGCTAAAATACACAACATTTGTGTATTTGTGTCAAACGTAACTTACACAAACCGTGTGTAGCCTGTTCAATTTTAAACAGATTTCAACAGTGTGCTATTATTGTTAAAGTAAATAAAATAGTTGTTTTGAGAATCGTCGATGAATAAATAAGTCGTTGCACTAGCTTATACATTATAGTATAGTGCATGCAGACTGGTATGAGAAACATGATTGTGATGCCAAAATCAGATGTGCCATTTGTTGATATGATAACTTAATGAGAAATATGGATGAGCATTGAAATGCCAATAATCCGGTTATGTGGTAGATATATTGTTATTTAGGCTGAGAAAAATGACGATATGCAGCTCAGCGCATCGAAAACTCCGGTTATGAACGTTCATTATTTCTACAATCGCAGTAGGTAGTCATGAGGCAGTTCGCTTTGACTTTCTATTTTTACTGCGATTTGTGATTAGCTGCCGAAATAATTAACAGTAGTTGTCGGATTAGCCGTTGCATTGAGCTGTTATCGAAATCAACGTCGCTAGAACAAACACTCCCAAAGTTATGATGTCCAATCATCCACTGTTGCAGATACTCACATGGAAAGATCACACGTGTCTTACCTGGTTTTCTCGATCAATAAATAATAAAAATAAATATAAGGTGTCAAAAAATTGCATAATCGAATCCTCATTGATCAGTCAGATGTTTTTATACTTGTGAATATTCACCAGCAAAAACGATCCATCTCATTGTGCAGCTCAATCATTTTTCTTTCTATAACACTAATGGCTTAACGCTTCTTCCATAATATTAATTTAGCGAGCGCCAAGTCTTTCTAATTCTTTTACTCCTCGATAGATCACCAATCACTAATTTTTCTCGGCCATCTAATCAGATATAATTATAAATGGCTTTGTTTTAGTTGCAGCGAAAAAGGTTTCCATTATAGGCAGAGATAAGGGCTTTTTCATGGATACTCGTATTATACAGCTCGGAAGAATTTGATTGATCGACAGAGCCTTGTGGTACTTAAAATTGCCAAACGAATCAATGACACCATCTTGTTTCGATTACTTATATGCGTTAAAAATATAGGTTCACTTGAATAAAATCGATACTATTTAACACATCGATGAATTATTTAATGTAGTAATGCGAAAAAACCTGTCGTTTGTTACGTCCCTTATCCACTTGAGATTAAGTAAAACTCGATTTCACCTCATAGAAATTACGCTCTGAATAAAATTTTCCGATGGAATTGCTTGTATGACCCATATGGCAAACTTACGATGGAAATAAAAACAAGTTGGCAGCTAATTAAATTATGTTTTCAAATGAGCGGAAAGAGTGAGACAAGGTTATTTTCTCACTTCGTTAAATACCAGAAATTTCCTGCGATTAATGTAAAAAGTGCGATTATTGGAATTTCCGAGTACATCTATCTCTAGGACAATTTTTGCTCCAAGTATTTTTCTACGCATGATTTCACAAATCAATGCTAGACGTGGATGGATCCACGCGTCGACGATTATTGATTGAATCATCCACTTGTGAGAAACACAACTGATACCTAATAATAGCCTTCAAATATGCTTGCGTTATGCTTGGCGAACTATAAAATTTTTATACTTGGACAGTAATCGAATTAACATTGTCTGTTTCAGTTGCGCAAAAGCCTTGTTTTCAACAGAAAAATCAGTTTCCTATTCTAACTCGATCATTCGAACACAACAAAATTGCGTGTGTATGCGAATATGTGCGTATTAATTCGTACTTAGCAGCTTCGAGACAAAGCCTTACAGTACGGAGGAGAAAGTAATAATTAAATAGAGAGGGTTGAATTCGTTTCGTCATTCAATTATTGATTTGATTACTCAATGCTACCGATTACGTAAGTACAACGAATATGGCTAACTGCTTTCTATGCGCTTATTTGTCATAAACGGCAGTACTTATTTATTTATACTAAAATATCCAAAAGAGTAAATGTTTTATAATCAGTATCTAATATTTTCATCCTTTTTTCATAAGTTATAAAAGACAAATACGTGGCCGCAAGAAATTATTCGACAGTGATATTTGATAATTGCGAAATAAATATGGAAGCCATGTTGTTTCCATCCATTTACATTGAGATCGCAGCTATGCAAAAAAAAAAAAAAGAATATTGCACGAGATGAACAAAAATTATTTCCCTTATTTTGCCATATGTTAAATTATTACGTTGCTTCTTGAAATTTTTTATCACAGATCTTTAATGATTCATGTAAGTAATCGTGAAAAGTTCTCTTAAATATCAAATCTGTGCAAAGTTTGGTAGACTGCGCGTACAAAAAAGTTCCATAATATTTTTCATGCATTTAAGTACTCATGGGTTTGCTCTCAACTCGTACACGTTAAATATATTTTCGAAAAATTTTCATTGTCACTTGTTCACTTGACAAGACTAGAACGACCGAGTTACTTGAGGATTGGCAAATGAAACAAAAAAGAATAATAGCCATGTCTTAAAAATCTAAACTTTTTTACCAGAAACTACGAAGCAGCTAACCCCTGATCGTGTGTACAAACAAACCGATACCCTCCATTTCTGTTACGCAGAAGCGCAGAAACTATGAGTTTATACATTCCTTCGGGGTATCAACAGTGACAACGAAATAACGCGACGGGAAATCAATGTATTTGTTCCCGTGAAGCGAGTCGATCGGTTATGGAAAATACACACACATTGGACTGGGGAAAAAAACGCAATTCCAGCTCCTCTTGGGTGTATCGCACTGGGAAATGGAAATTTTACTTCTTGGGCACGAAATCGATCTTCGATCTTGCCTGATGCCACCGTGTTTTCTTTAACAACGCATCTGTACAGATGGTGCTGTACAAACCGGCATATTGTGCTACGACACATGCATGTGTAAATATTATACACTTGTTTGCGATGACGAGCACTTTGTTTTCGATTCCGAGTTCCACCTTCCACGTGTGTGAAAAAAAAAATTATAATGCGATGGAATATTCTCGAAGGAAAACAAAATGTTACGGGATGAAATTTTATCTTCTAAGGATGAATGGAAATATGATGAAAAGTTTTTTAAATCTAGCCTGACCATAACAATACAGTGACTGAAAAGTGAAATGTAAAATATTTCTTTGATATATAAAAAAAATCCCGTTAAATCTTTGCCATGAAAAATGATTATCTTCAATACTTGAAATTTAAAGTTTCCGCGTTGTCGTATATGGGAGATCCATTGGTATGTAGCAGGTACCTATTTTATACTTCACTCTGAATGCATCATATTAAATAAGTCTAGCTTGCACAAAATACATAAAACGGATCTGCACATTGTGCTTACAAATAATTTCAAAAGGACCTTAGAGGACCATTCGTGTATGCTGGCGGTAAAAGCTTATGCAGCACATAAATTGCAGAAAACGAGACTTGAAAAGAAAATTTTGTTCAGAGCTCATTGGGCTAATAAAGTGATCAAGTCCAACGATTTAATCATTTTCATATCACAATAGAGTTTTTCCTAACATAATCCTGGTAAATTTCTTACAACTAATTGAATTTTTTGGTCTTCACTTTCACTTTGTCATACAGTATTAGGTTTTAGTGCTTTCATCTGTGGATACATTGGAGCCGGCAAGTAGAATCGTGTATGGCGTTACGGTGTAAAATATGGTGCAAAATAGAATTACTGCACTATAAACCGCCATTGGTGATTGTTTCCCGATGTTATTACCAATGATGAGGGTCGAAAGTAAAACATTGATTTGACTTTAGAGTTTGAGTTGAAAAAAAATTACGAGTTTTTTGTCAGTTTTTCGAGAGATTAAAATTATGTAGAAACTCATAAAAATGACGAATGGTAACACAACGAGTTGAAAAAATATTCACAAACTAATCAAAAACGAGAATTCGATACTTACAGCAAAAGAAACAAACTAAAGCAATTAAAATCTGTTGTTCAGAAGAAGTTAGAATCATGTTTTTAACTCCGTAAAATTTTTTTTTTTTTTCAGTAAAAATCGTCTTACTTTTGTTATTCATATTTTTCATAGCACGTTTCATTTATACGCTTTTATTTTTTGTACGTGAAAATTGTTCGCTTAATTGAAAAGTCAGCAAAAGAGAAATATAGCTGAAGAAACAAGTGAGAAAAATACGCGCATATTTATACCACGAGTGTTAAAGGCCAGCATAATATGGACATGGGTTAAGAAAACAACGTAAGCTACAAAGTAATGGACTTCTCTTTTTCCCCAAATGTAAACGACACAAATTGAAGCTTACAGGGGTTGGGGAGTGTTGTATATTATTTTTACCTTTGTTTACTTTCGTTTTTCTTTTCCACATACTGAGGCTGCAGTTTTTTCACGCCTGATGCCTCACGTGTGTTTGAGCATGTGGAGCGAGCAAAAGATGCGTGCCGTCAAGTGCCTTACACCCCCTGTGTACGTTGAGCATAAATAATCGACATATTTTTGTTTACCTATATTTCCTCTCTGAACACGCTTGACCCTACTTTAACCACTCGTAGCTTGTAAATACATTATTTTTCTGAAAGTTCAATGCAGCGTTTCACTAATAAGACATCTAGTTTATTCAACGTAATACATTTAATCATATTATAGTAAGCTGCATTGCTCATAAAAATATGAAATTTAACTTCTTCGATGACAAAATTGGTCAACAATTATTCCGCATTATGATGTACTGTGTATTCAAAATCATAAAAATAAAAAACAGTTCAACACCAGAAATTGTAATCATTCGCTCCTTACGATCAGGAATCTAAATTAATTATGTTTATAATAGTATGGATGGCAAAAAAATTCAAACTATAAGTATAATAGTCTAAGCATGCAACGCTGAATAAAATTGTACAAAAACAGAATTTTTCACTTTTTTTTTATCAGAAATTCTCATGTTCTAGTACATGCATAAGGTAAGCTCCTTCATTGCAAAAAAATTAATTAAATCTGTTAATTAGCTGAAACTGAGAAGCAATAAAAGGGCTAACGAGCACATGATCTAGGATTCTGAAGTAAGGGTTGCAGTGTATATGACGAAATAAACAAGTAAACGAGGCTAGCAGAAAAAACGTGAGCAAATAAATTTTCGAGATATAACGACGGTCTGGATTACGAAACTCAGAACAAAGAGAAATAAATGAAGTTATAATAAAGGCAAACTCGAAAAAGGCCTAACATGATGTACCAAAGAATAAAAAAAAAAAAAGGTCGACTGATTGCTCAGTGGAAAAAGTGTGTTCAAGACAGTTGTGGCGATGAAGGCCGATAACGACATAACAAACAGGACGAGCGATCGGAAAAAGTTGATAACAAAGACCTGTGGGATGAAAAAAGTTACGTGGTTCTGAAGTAGCATGTCACCAAACGCCAAGGAACTTTTTTAATTTTTTTTATAAATCGAAATTATCTCTTGATGTATGTATTTGTGTGTTAAAACGTTTATTTTAGAAGGTATACGTACTTGTACGCGCGAGCATCCACGCTGCCTCCTGTTTTTTATTTCGATTTATTGAGCTGTTAATTTTTCACGGGATTTGGAGGGGTCTACCATGTAAACATCTTACTAATTTAATTCGAAACGTGGATAACTTATTTGGCCTTTATGTATTCAATCTGATTTTGCATCAAATCTTCGTGATAATAGTAACGCAGTATCTGTATTAAACTAAGTTTTTGCAAAGCTTTTTGTTTTTTTGGTCCGAAAAAGGATTTGCAAAAATGTTCTTAAAAAAATTAAATAAATTGTTGCTTCAATCAATTCCCAAAAAATTCTGTCGGTAGAAAAATTTGCATGTCTTGACGATCCCATCTGCACGAAATTCTCATAAAAAAGGTGTCGTGTAATTCTAACGTATCGTAACACATCGCCTTCACACGTCCACCAATGTATATTCCGTTGCAACGTAACAACACTTTTATACAATTAACCATATGTGATCAAGTATACGCATAGTTCTCCGACCTTCTCCACAGGGAGGGGTGTAAACAAGCCTCAATGGACTTGGATATCATAGAAGTGACGGGAAACATCAAGAAACGTAAGACGAGTCTGCGGGAAGTCTCATCCTCATTCAAATAGAAACAAGTTGGTCCTTGCGATGACTTTATCGATCCGCACACTAAGTCAGTTACAACATTTGTTCATATTCTGTAAACATACGTACTTACACGCACGATTTTTAGGCAAATGCAATAAAAAATCTAGATCTAACTGTAGCCAAGCCGTGTGTGTGAGTAGTGGTCTGATGTGTGGCTTACCATGAGCTGACGTGAGTAATAGAATACATATCGTATACGCTTGTCAAGATGAATGCAATTCCTCTACTTGTCTTTATTTCATGGTTCCAGGGGTATTTTGTATTAAAGAGCGATAATTCACTTTACACATTTAATTGCGTATCCTTTCTGAGAAGTACGCTTGCGTCTGATAGAAATGAAGAAATCACGCGATGAAAGTCTGACCATACACGACTCATTCTACTGGTACCGAAAACGCACGAAACTTTTGCTGTTCGTACCCAACCACGAAGATGTTTGTGCGTCAATTCATCTCGCGAGTACTCGATCCTGCACAACATCCCGTAATCACAGACAGCCAAACGGTAAATCCAGAATCCGTGCTCTAATCATTCGCGCCCAACTAGCTCGACGTCGAGCTCCGAATTTGCATTTCACCCTCAGCGAGAGCCTCCCCTCGCAGCTTGGCAACCTCCGGCAAATACACGACGGTAAACACTTCGCACAGCACATCAAACACGCACACGCGCTCTCTCGCGCGCACCAAGGTATATATTCGCCCGAATCGTGTCTCGTGGACGCACTTTTTGACATCAGGCTCGATGATATTCGCGCCCATTTGACCGTGTCTACGCGAGAGGCCGTACGAAAAAATTTGTCTCTTTATGACGATGCAGTTACAGTTTAAGGGTTTTTAACCAACGTGTGTATTTTGATTTATGGAAAAAGTTACTGAATAACCTCCGGTTGTATGATCAAAGTAAAAAAATTTTGAGCCCTGTTCAACGTGACGTGCATTTTTTTCACTACATGTTAGTAAGGAGGAGAATCAAAGATTTTTTTTACAGAAATTTTACGGATTATAATGGTACTCAGTGCCGAGCAAGGTCAACAAATTTTTCCCATCTTCTAACTCTTCGGTACGTTTCGAAAAAGTTTTATGCATCAATGATTACAGTTGTAATTATCTCTTTCAATTAAGATGGACACGTGCAAGGACTTGATGCACAAACGCCATGAAACAACATCATACGGCTATGAAACCTAGCGAGCAATGAAAGTCCACCCAAAGTGAAAAACAGAAAGGGGGGTAGAGTACATTGCATTGTCCATATACATCTCTTGTCTCCACTTTGTTGGGTAGACTCTGGGCTGTGAACGCGTTGTAATCCGTGATCCGTGACGCGAAGCTGCAAGCTTCTCCCACAAGGACTAACATCTGGTGAGAGAATTTTACCTCAAAAAACACGGCTCGAGTCACACGTGTAAGCGAAATTAATTAGAGCAGCTCACTCGACCATGAAAAATGTTGAAAATGTAGTTAGGTGGTCGTTCCAACACTTTTACCAACTAATTTGAACTAATGAAAATGAGTATCTTAACATTACATCATCCCGAGAATCCTGAATTTTGTTTTTCTTGTGGACAACAGTCACTCTTTCGCCTTACTCGTGGACGGTCAGAGTTCCGACCCCAGTTTCAAACTACTCTCCGCAAAACCCGCGAAAGCAACCCGTCCAGCGTCAAGTGGTGGAAAACTGATACCAAGTGTCCGAAGCGACTCACTTGTGAAATGGGTTCCCCCAAAACTTTGCCTGTAAATATATCCGTGAGTACCTGTCACCGTAGTCCTTATACTCGAAAGCTCGCGTACATCCAGGTCTCGATTAAAAGTTTGCGGGCTGTGTGTCGGGAGTGTAAACGTGCTTACGAAAGCTCTTCCAGCCACGAATCTTGGACAGTAGTAGAGGACAGGTTGCGCCAACCAATAAATCTGGAGATTCAAAGGCTGATGCGCTTTTTCCCTTCTTGTTTTATCAAACAACTTTCTGATCCATCGGAGGAATCGGGAGCTTGTCCCGAGATACGAAGCTCGATTGTGGAAAAAAAAAAACAATGGGGTAGTGGGAGCTTGAGGGGACGCTCTTTCCAGGCTAAGCGATGCATGTTAAATGGGATTTACCCCCTCCGATTAGCGCTCGCGTTATGTGGCTCGTTTGAGTAAGTTTTGAGGCAGTTGTGTAGGTCACTCTCCTGGTGAAATGCGGTTTTTTTCTTGCATTACGACTTTGGTGTATTTGGCAGAGCAATTTTCCAATTTCATTGAATGTTGAAGAAATCAAATAACTTTTGAGGTGACAATGTCATTGATCACTCCAAAGTTTAGTGATCAATGTGCAAAGCCCTGCAATCTGCAGTCACCGAGAATAAGATGAAAAAAAAAAAAAAAAAAAAGGGACACAAACGAGGAACAGCAAGAAAAACAAACAAAAAAAGTGCAAAGGAGTGCAGTAAGACAACGACGATAGCACGCACTCAAGCAAACCCTTTGGACGAAAATGAGAAGAAGAAAAAAAAGGCAAAGGAACAACGGCCGAGGAAAAGAAGAAGAAAGGAAAAAAAGGAAGAAGGTAAGAGAAGGGGTCTATCCGAACGCCAACAGCGCGTCGAACTCGAGATGACTCTAACATATCACGTGCGCCGCAGCGCGAGAGGAAGGACAAAAAAAAATATGAGCAATCGCTCGTCCCGGCGTGTATCGAAAAATCTTCAAGATAGATGCGTCTACTGGAGGAAGAAGAATAAGGTCGACGATCCCCGTACACCCGCTTCGTCCCATCTCTTTCTCTTCCTTTTCCTCGCGATGACAGAGCGAAAATAAAACAAAAAAAAGGGAAACACGAGTCATCACCCTCCCGTCGCGTGTCCCATCTATGCCTACCTCTGTCACATCCATCCGGTAATCCATGGAGACGCGTACAATTAATCGCTGCCAAAACTCGCTCTGGCCACCGCCTCCCAGCCCACAAGCTGTAGTGTCGCAACGCATATCCCGTACAATGTCATCGTCGTAACCGCACGTGTGTGACTTCACTTATGGTCCTTTAGCTCGCCAAAGCCGCAGTTATACGCTCAACGGGTGTATCTACACGCAACAGGCTGCAGGCGCCTTGCACCGAGTTCGCCTACCCTCCAAGCATTGGGCGCTCGTCCGCGCGCTCGTGGCACCGAAAATCGGTACGGCTCGACACCCAACCAGACACCACAAACACCTTCCCGCAACGAGTACGTTTCCACGCGCGCGTACAATGTAACGGAGCAGTGAGATCCGATCGGCCGTGGACCACCTGACGCGAGGGAGCAACGCGTACTACCGCGGGTGGGCGTCTCGTATTCGCGGAACTGTGCACCTCACCGGGACGTCAGGAGTAGGAGAGAGAGAGCTTGCGGCCGGCGCTTGCGCACTGTAGTCCCTCTCTCTCTCTCTCTCGCTTTTTTCGTTTGTCGCGTACGTGCTTTTTTTCCTCTTGGATTGTTTACGGCTGTACACGCGTACTTGCGTTGTACGTACAGCGGACTGAGGAAGGGGCGAGAAGGTGTTACCGAGTGCCTGATGGTACTGCGGTGAAATTTAAGGTATCGTGATCGGCCCTTGTTTCCTCGTGTAGGGAGTGAGAGGACCGTTTCGGGTTGATTTGATGCAGATCTCCATGAATTGATTATTGGACAAAAGTGCTGGTGGTACACAAAGTGAAAATACGTGGGCCAACGTGCATCAGTTTTTCGAGTGGCATTAAAAATAATAACGTAAGTGCTGCTTGGCCGGGTTAACCGACGCGCTTATGAACAACCTGCCCGCGGACACAATTAAAACGAAAGACTTTATTGTCTTTTGTCACGTCTGCTCAGGAAAGCCGGTATACAACTCTCTTTTTCCCCAGTGACTTGCATTTTGTTTTACAAAGTGCACTTTGTCAAGAGAGTTTTAATCTGCACTGCCAAAAACAATTATGCGAAAAAAATGAGCTTGTCTACATGAAGCAAGAAAGCTAAAATGTATATCGCTTTTATGATTGATTCTAAGAACATTTTTGCCAGAGTATTTTCAGAGCTTTAATTACCTATGGGAAACTTGTACAAAACATATCAATAATTCAGACGCACGTATGAGTTGAAATGCGTAACAAATGGCATTGTTATTTTTTACAAGGACGAAAAGAGCATTATGATAATTTATTCTTAATACTTTAATCAAATCCATAAAAATTGGTGCACCACATTTTACATAAATCTAGTCCTTTGAACAATCAAAATGAATTTTTAAATTTGATTAGGAGCTTAGGAGATGGGCAGCGGTATCAATTTAAAGAAGTTATCTGCGACAATTTAATTCATTTTAAATGAAACATTTGAATTAAATGTTATATTTTTTATGGTATCTTAAGCAGCAACTGAAATAAAATAATGTAATACAAATACTTGATTTTAATTAAACAATTTGAGTATTAGTATATTTACTTATTTTAACACAATATTTAAAATATTTCGTTTCAGATAAGAAAACTAAATACACAGATTATTTATATACAAACAACTTTTTAAACAACACTTGTATTAAAGTAATAAATACTTCATTTCACATAACTTATTTAACTTATAAGTTTTTCGAATACTTTATTAAAATGATATTGTGTTTTGAACTTTAGTATTTTGTTGCATATGATTGTGTTTTAAACTTTGTTTGCAATAATGTACTTCAGATACCAATTAGTCTACTCCAAGAATTCCAAATAGTCAGAATACGCGTGACAATCTGGGCCATTGATACAATGACGCGTGAAGCTAAGTTGAGTTTCACTCGAAGCTATCATCTTGTACGGCTATCATCTAACTATAGCAAGGCGCAATTACATAGTCACGGAACTATTTGAACCCATAAGAGTGAGAGAGAAATAGGGGTGCAAGGAAGAGATCCTTCTGTCCCTCACATAGTCTTGAATGGTTTCGTATTGCCCGTTCCGTGCTCCGTGTAATTGCACCGTTGAGTTTGCAAATTCAAACAATTTTATAAATTCGTTTGATCAAATACAAATGTATCCAAAATAATGTGATGATTACTCTGCTGTGAGCAGTCCCAATACAAGAATTTCGATTACTTCTTCTTATCGTGTGGTTCGTAACTTATTTTTAGTGTAAATTATGGTTTACTGTTTATTAATTAATTTGGCTTAGTTATGAATGACAGTGATAAATTAATGATGTATCAATGAACTAATTTTTTTAGTTAAACGTTTTTTTTTCGAAAACTTAGCATTTAGTACTTTTTAGTTGAGCAACTTTCCTATGTAATAATAAAGAAATTCTCATGTGGATGTACTTATACTTTCATGCATGCTTTCACGTATATTTGATCCGTTTTTTCTAAGTTTATTTAAAAACCAACTTGTGGATCTATTTGAAAATTTGATATGTTTATCTGGAATTAATCTTTTGCACCCAAAAATTAGGAGATTTCTACAAATCATATAGAAGCAATTTTACGTGATTTTTCTGTAAGGTTACATATTAAATTGCAACTTTTTAATATTAAACATATAAAAAATGGCACACTTAAACGAGCTATAACTTTTGTGGGTATTTTTTAAAGAACAAAGTTCTTTATGTGGCATGCTTGGGGGGCTGGAATTTAGAAAACGACAGATTTCCATGAAACATAAGTCGCTTACTGTAAGTCTTTTCCTCCCAAAGAAAAAAAAAAAAAAAGAAAAAAATAACGTCCCTNCAGTTACACTCATTTTTTTTAACGTAACCAATACTTACAGCCAATTATCATCAATGTTTTACTTATGCCTGTATTCAGTAATCGTACCTCTGTTTTGCCTTACTTCGTTGGCAGAAACGTAAAAGTTTTATTTAAAAAAAAAAAAAAAGTTAGATAAGTTTAAGACGACATGGAAAAGGCTCAACCAAACTCAGGAGAATGAAAAAAAAGTCTTATAATAACCGCTTACGCGCAGGTGCGCTAAAACGCACGCTTCACGAGGAACAAGATGACCAGATGGGTAGATGTACTTGGGCGGGAGAATAGACGCACATAAGAGGCTATACATGAAGTTCTAAGCATGACACGTATATACATACGTATAATATCCTCCTTCGTGTACACGTATTATACCACGCAGGTCACGAGGGGACGCATATGCGCTCTCACAAGGGGTAACGGCCTAGACGTGCCTTGACCCAAGAGGAGTTTCGAGAGAAACAGGTGCACGAGTGATTATTGACCAGCAAGCGTGCGTATGTACACATATAAGCTCGTACTCGTTGTATATATCCACGCATAGCTGTAGTAAATATGCGGGAGGAGATTTTTTCTGTATAATTTACGAACAGGGCTATTTTTTTAAGCTGTTAAGATTTAAAATACCTAAAAAAAAATTTTTTCTCTTATCTTACAACTTCATTACCAGAGCTGGAGCTAAATCTCTACATTTTTTATCGCCACAAAAATCCAAATACATTTTCTATTTATTTAAAGAAACTAAAAGATTTAAGAGATTACTGTGAAGGTACAATGAAAAGCTGATCTCTCACGTAATAGATTCTTTAATTGTCGATTTTGACGCTGCTGTTCCAATCTCAATAAATTTTCTGCGTCAGTTTCTTGACGCCTAAGTAAAATTGTATTTATTAGATGAATTTGAAGTTTTTCTTCCAATGTATTCTCTTGTGACTTTTGGCATGTTTAAAATTTGTGTGACCCATAAAGGCTGTTTTCTGTCAACTTTGTTAAGTTCTAATATATTTAAGGGCTAGGTAGTTCTACGTCCGATGGCCCTAAAAAAGACCGGTGAGCTTCTTAAGTTAACTCTTTCTTGACTGCACTTAACAGCAATTGTGACTGCCTGGATACCTCAGGGTGATCTTCTCTGGCTTACTGTTAAAGACCCAGACTAATAGGGAGAAAAATTACAAAGTCCGAAGCTTTGGGGCTAGTTGTAGTGCTCTTTCCCAACGTCTCCTGGTATAACGTCGAAGACGTTGGTGTCTGAAGCACCTTTTTTATTTGCAGATTCAGTTATTTTGGTGATCTTAGATGGGGAGATTGGTTAGTGATACTTGTCCAGTGGAGGCTGTCCCGTTGGCTCAAGTTTTTTTTTCCTACATAGCTGTTATAGGTTTGCCCAGCGCAGACCTTGGAGAGGATCAGTGATTCCTGGTTTAATGCTTAGAGTCGAGAGGGTAATATAGGGTCGTCGGTCACCGGGTTTTCCAGCCTTGCGAAGAACAACTCCGCAGGTGACGTCTGCTAGTGAATGGCTGACTTGGTTTAATAGTGTCCGTCTTTAGTTAATATAGTCTTTTAGTCGACGAATTGCTTCCAGAAATGGTAGTAAAAATGTATTTGTTGTCAAGGTAGTTTACGCTTAGGTGGATCCTAAAAAGAACTGATGAAATTGATGGTTCAGTAGGGAGCGTAAATACTTATAATGGCCCTGAAAAGGGCCAGTGGTAAAACTTGCAGATACTCCTTATTATTATTCTTGATGATGGAGAGCTGACTGCAGGTAGCTTGACTCTTACCCTCGAAGTCTCTATGTACGAAGACTATCGTGTTGGAGGGAGGTACGCCACTGCCTAAGGAATATCTCGTCTTCAGGTTGTTCCCTGGATAACCAACCGCTCATTGTTAGTCGGAAAAATGAGGGAATGTCGTTTGGGACACGACCACTGAGAAGCAAGCCGTTGTGGCTGCCCGTGCCCCTCAGGGCTGTCTTTTTTGGCTCACATATGAAGCCAAAAAGAAGAACTTGAAATGTCACAACATTAAGGTAACAGAATGAATTATTGTTTTAGAAGCTTAATTGTGTTTATCTATTTAATTATACCTTCTCCTGAATTCTGTCTTTTTGTAAATAAAGTCCTCAGGTAATCAAGAACTTTCTATTTGGGTAAAGTACACATGGACCAGAAAGAGATTTAAAATGTTAAAGTTCAGTTAAGTTAAACAAATAATGGTACTTCCGAGACATATAGTAAGTAAGGGGGAGCGAATAGACAGAGGGAGACCTATGATCAGTGACTTGGAATACCCTAAAAACGACGTATGACTTGGGTAAAAAATTACATATATTTTTTAACATATATGATAGTAAAACATTCAATAAATAAGTATTTTTTGGGGAGGAGGTGGAGGGGGAGGTTACTACAATATAATTCGATCAAAAATAACGTTAAAACAGGAAATGACTGTGTGAATCGAGGGGGAGCTGTGGGGGAGCTGAGTGGAAGCTGAGGGGGAGCGGGGGGAGCTGAGACTCACTTTCGTTAATACAACTATATAATATAGGGATGTATATGTGTATATATATTGTGACGGTGAGATACCGTCGAGCCATGATCGGTAGGCTAGGACCGATAGGGAAAGAAGGAAAAGGGAAAAACGGAGAGGACAGTTAGGAAAGAATGGAAAGGGAAGAAAAAGCCGAAAAGGGATCAGATTAGCTTGGGCCAGCGAACGCGCGTGAAGCGAATTTTTGTTTTGGAGGACGTGAGACACGTCCTCTGGAGTGTTTCCGTTCCTGCGATTGTTGTCGTGGCGGCTGTACTTGAGCTGTCCCCGGTACAGTGTTTGGTGCTGAGTGTCCGGGTCCTGCTGGGATAGCAGACGACGCCGGACTCAGGGTCACCGAGGCCGATACCGTCGATCTCGGCCTTCGAACGCTGCCAGTAGGGACGCCTACTGACCTCAGCGTAACCGCTCCACTGCTCCCGTGTAGACTTGGCCTGCGAGAGGCATCGTCGGGGAGCGACCCCGCTTCGCCGTAAGTACCTGCCAACAGGCAGTTTATTGTAAAGGGCAGCGGCCCTAGATTAGCCCGCGTTGTCTGCCCGGTTCGCGTTTTCGCGCCGCGAGCACGTCGAGCAAGCGCGCTCGACGTGCGAGAATTAAACACACACACGCACACACACACACACCC
>NW_019379596.1:239208-268595 GCF_000648655.2 Copidosoma floridanum
AGCACTCACTGTCAACTATTCTTTTTTCCTGTGATATAAAAGATTTTAAATGAAAAAGATTTTATTTATAATATTTGAAATTATGCCTGTGGATTTTTCAAATTTCATTTTGAATTATAAAATATTTTAATTAAAATACGATAGGTATTTATGAAAGTAATTTAAAATACTTATACTCAAAATCTAAATAACCATGATTATATTTCATATATGATTTCAAATAAACAAAGCTTTTTTAACATTAAGCGTTATTTTTAATCTTTGGACGTTTACTGCTTTCTCAGTCAGAAAAATAGATTTTGAGTAAACTTAGAGTAAAAATTCGAGGAAACAATTTGGAAAATGTTAAACCCTTTATCTTGTCCAACAAAAGATAAATATTCATACTTTATAATTCTAATAAATACCATTATTCTGGCTTCACAAAAAAGCTTTCAAAATGCTTACTTCTCAAAAGTATTTAAGTTAGGAAGCACTTATTAACTAATGTTTTTTTTTTAAAAGGCATACAGTATATCAGCCGAAGTTTCTACTTCACCAACTTCTCTATTGTGAGAAATTATTATTAATAATGCATTATCTAGCTGTTTAAATCTAAAATAAAGAGGAGGGCCCTCAAGCTGGCACTTACAAGAATCAATCGAGCCGAAATTCGATGCAATCCGTTGCAAATTGAGAGAGAAAAGTTACATTTCCTGATCATAAAAGAGTGTGTCAGTGTGCATGACCGGAAATGTGACTTTTTTCAATAGATAATGTATTGAATTATCTGAAATTTAAATTGAGCCTCTAAAATAAAATAGTAAATGCGGTTCTTCTCATAGTTTTGCAGTTGCTAAGTTTTAAAAGTTGATATTTATCGTAAAGAGCATTACATAACCAATAAATCTGCATATGTAAGTTTATAATTTAAACTGTATATTTTCAAAGACTATGAGAGGGCCAGCGTTTGTCTTTTTATTTTAGAGGCTCTGTCAAAATTTCAGATAACTCAATGCATTACTTTTTGAAAAAAGTTACATTTCAGATTATGCACACTGACACACTCTTTCGTGATCAGAAAATGTAACTTTTCTCTTTCAATTTACAATGGATTGCATTGAATTTGGGCTCGATTGATTCCTCAAAGGGCCAACTTGGAGGCTCTTCTTCTTATTTTGGATTTAAACAGCTAGATAATGACTTATTAACCATAATCTCTCACAATAGTAGAGTTGGTAAAGTAGAAACTCCGGCCGATGTACTGAATGCCCTTGTTGTTGAAAGAAAACATTAATTATTTTTGACTTTTTTAGTAGTATTTTTGTCTTCTATAATATGAGGATTATGTCATGGACACAAAATTATAGTGCAAAGTTGGAATTTGAAAGAGTAATAGAAAAAAAATATAAATTTTAAAAGTCTTAATATATTTTGCTGACTTCATATAACATAGAGATAATTATAAAAAAATGCAAAGAATATGACAAAAATCTCAAAACGGTTTTACTATATAGTCATACTATAAAAGGCTTTACATTTTTACTCGAGCCAAATTGTTAAGCACCCCTGCAAAAACATCGTGCCTAATAAATTATTACTCGAATATTACCAATAAATTAGATTAATTTTTTCTCCCAAATATATTTTGTAATATACATACAATGTGTTTTAAATCTGAATTAACTACTGGTAACCTTCTTCAAGGTGCTTTTATTCAAGAGTACCCTAATTTATTAACTTGGTACTAAAATCACTCATAATACAAGTATACTTGGCCAAAACAAAAATAAGCTATTTTTTAATCGCTTTATTGATACATTTTTAGTTGATAAGAGTTCATACCAAGTCATTTTTCGCTATTAAAATGTAGTGATAAAGATAATTGAAATATCAAATTAAATCAAAATATAATTTGGACACTAAAAATAGGAATTAAATGAGTATTGAATTAAATTTATAAAAATTAATAAAAATATCAATTTTGAAAGTCAAATATATTTACTTGTGGTAATAAAAGAACTAATTTCTTTATTCAAGGTACATTATTAAAGTAGTTGGCGTTACACATTTTTTTATTAAATGAAACCATATACGCTATCAGACTTTTTCCGACTAAACATATTTTGTGGCAATTTTCATTTATGTATAAATTTTTTTTTGTATTGTAGTTTCTACCCGTAACACTCCAGTGATTTTTACGTGTGAGGGATGTTTATCGTAAACCTCGATTACTATTTATCTTATTACATAGATTACCTTTCATCCCATTTTCCATTATCCAACTCATTAATTTACCGATGTGTAATATTTTAACTTTACCCAACTAATCCCGAACATAGTTCTGTCCACCTTAACCTCGTAGTCTTCCACAATCCCCAACATTAGAGCCTACATCTGAGTCACCAAGTGGTGCAGAACCAGCTAGAAAAGCTTAGAAACAAGTTCCAGATAGAAAAAATTTCTAATTTCTGCATTGATTAACTGAAACAGCCGTATATATAATACATCTTAACTGAGCTCAGATGGCTTTAGTTCATAATTATTCTTGCACTTTAAAATGTTATTCAATCAAGGTTAATTTTGTTTTTTGTACTGTTGGCAATGAAAAAAGTTTCAAAATCCTAAACGTTGGTTTTGTCAAAAAAATAACAACCTCAGCATGTAGAACTAAAAACTCTCACCTATTTTATTTTTTTAAACATCTAGATTGTTTTCACATATTGAATGTTTAATAAGTTTTTTAAAACTAGCAGATGATATAACAAAGCATTTGTTGAAGAAGCTGATTGAAGGAATAATAGTTTTTGTTTATCAAATCGATGCGGCTTACTTTTGTTCTTGTACCTCACAGACAAGTGAGAAAGACACGTATTGGTCAGATAAATTTTAAACATGGATTAACATAATGAACTTTGAAAAAAGTAATTATTTTTATCAAACTGTATGTGACTTTCGTCAGGCCACTGTTACCAAGAAACCTCATTATTTTCGAATTATGCTTTTCGTCTTTACAAGCACAGCAAACAACTACTAATCACCGTCGCATAAACCAATAAACTGGAGAACAAGGTACAATATATTTCCCAAAGTATTTATTTGTGATGTGGATAGTGAAAGGTTTTAAACAGCATCTGCTATTCTCCGATGGTATAGTAATATATTTGGATGGTTGTATTAGTTGAGCATACCTATAGAATGTGTACTTGTATTATTTACGCTTAGTTGCTTTGAATTATAAAAAAATGTAACAAGTATATTGACCAATAAAAAGTCCCAAAGTTATCAAAGTTATTAAGTCATCATTAGAGATATCTCTCTTGGCGTTGAAAATATGTGACGCTTAATTAAAAATGTAAAGTTTCCGTTCACTAGAATTAGTTTTGTATAAGCGATACCACTGTCTAGCTGTATGGATCGTAGTTTCTCATTTATCACTGGAAAAAATAGTTCAACAAATACGAAACGAAAAAACGCTTGTTGTTTCGCCAAAAGTCGAAAGGATAATTAATCTTATTTAACGAGTGTTTCAATAATACCACGGCCATTCAACTTTATGATTAAAAATTTAGAAGCCGGAGGTAAGTTTTCGTTCTGTATACTATTTACAAAGTCAATGATTTGGAGAATGAGAGGGGTAGTACGTACGAAAATTTTCTAGTGGATCGAAAGATTTTCTGAAAACATGTTCTTCCAACACGTGTAAAATGGAGCATTTTTCTCTTTTACTTCGATATTTTACTTTTTTTAATAGATACGAGATAGCCCTGTCTGTCTTTGTGCTGTTAATATTTGAATCATATACATTCTCCAATAATTTTATTTCTTTTGAACTCATGTATAATTGTATAAGGTGTTGAGATTTTTCATGCTGTGAATTGAGAAATGTATACAAAATTTTATACGACAGACGAAAGCATAGGTGTAAACTTTAAAATACTAGCTAGAAACAGTCTGTTAACTACAATTGAATGATAAAATCTTGAAACGTTTGGTCAATTCACTATAAATTAACTTGCTATGGATTTTTCTATTTTATTTAACTTACCAATACACCTAATTGGAATACTTGAAATCGCAATCATTTGTGTAGTGTAAAATAACGCTGTCAAAAAAGCTTTACAATCTACCATATTATGTTTGATGTGTTCATTGATGGCATATTATACATGGGTTGCTAGCACCTTTTTCAAGTTTTTCTATTTATACAATTTAACATACTTTCAGTATATTCATGAAGCATTTTGACTTTCCAATTTAAGGAAATTTTATTTCTAAAGGCTTTAAAAACAAAGTAAACTAATTAATTGGTTAATAGAAGTACATAAACCACCACTGTAAAAATAATTTTTTTCGATTGCCAATGACTTTTAATCTGTTTGGAAATTAATTAATCACATAGAGTACAGTTAAAACTATCTTCTGAATTGTTTAAAGCCTTTTTTTCAGCCCCAATATTTTACAGATAATTCTAGCGATAAACAGGATCAAATAATACCAAAATTGTATAAATTAATGTAAAGTGAAATTATTGCTATCACGTTGTTGATTTAATGTTATTAATTTTAAAACAGTCTTCCAAGGATCGTAATGACAAACAATAACTAGCCTATAAGATGTGCATATGCCTTCGAATAAATACAAACTTATGACATTTCTTAACACACGGTACAAAAATTCTGTAGATTTCTGACTATTCGCTGTGTGTAGTTAACTTAAACAGCGCCACTTAAACGGCAAGAATAGGCGATACTGGATAACACTAATACAAAGTCTCTTGTATGCTGGAAACTTTGGTAATTATTTTTTGCAGTTCTAATGCATTTTTGATACTTAAAGTATGAATTTTGAGTGTTAAGGATTTATATTATTTGGTTTAAACAGAAAACGATTTTTTTTATATTATTTATTTCCTTATTTCTTTCAACTATAAAATAATAGTTCTTATCTATTCAAAACGAATTCTTAATACTGCCAATAGATACTTAGGTATCAAAAATGCATTAAAACTACAAAAAACAATTAACAAAGTTTGTAGCCCATAACAGGCTATGCAATCGTGTTATCAACCATCGCCAGGCGATGGCTGCGATGGTCAAATTCGCCAATTCGCCTCTTCTTATCGTGCAGGTGTCGCTGTTTCAGATTACTGCACATAGCGAATAAGACCAAAAAATACTTTTTTACTGAAAGTTTTTTCGTAAAAATATTTAAAGTGATTGTTAATCAACTCTTTTCAACAATCTGAGCAAATGCTAGTAACAATACTCAGGGTCATTTGTCAAAATTCATCAAGTTATTTAATTAGGTCTTTGCATGAAAAATTATATTAGGTCCATCTTATGTAATTTTGAAAAATAACTAACACGTGTTTTTTCTTTTTTTTTTTTTTATTAAAAACCTTACAAGATATAGCCCCTTCAATATTCTCTATTTTTCGTAGCTGTACATATACTCCTTATGTATATGACGTCATAATAATTTTTGATTGTTTACTGTAACTGGAGTAAAAATAAATACTTTTTTTTGAAACTTTCAGGAATACTTGGTTTTGATTTTATGTAGACAAGGTTAAATTTTGAGCGAATTTAATGTAACTGTTTATACGTTATTTAAGGTTATTTGTATGTTCGATACTTCTTGCAAAACGCTGTATCTTTAAAAGTTTTAAATCGTTTTTTATGTTTCTCGGCTCATTTTTTTCATACCTAATTGTTGAAAATTCACGTGTACTGTATACTTCACAACGTCACACATATATATAGTATTTTCCGTATTTTCTATAACTTCTAAAATACCATCATTCTCAGGTACTTTATCTTTTTCAATTTTCATTTTTAAGAAAAAAGGAAAAATACGTGTCGATTATATTTCAAAATTATACAAGATGGGCCAAATAGAATTTTTCATGCAAAGACCTAATTGAGCCTTTTAACTCGTAAATTAAAAATTTCTCACTCATCTGAGTCGAAGTAAAACATGACTATATTTAAGTGGTATCTAAAAAAAGAACTGAACTTCTTCCAACTTCGGAGTTTAAAGTAGATAGTAAAAAGTTTAAATAATAAAAAAATTATATAATGAACCTCGATAATGAGCGCAAAATGTAATTAGGAGTATGATAAAAAAAACTGTGGATTGTATTTATGTGAAACTCATAGCTCAAGATTTCATTGGGTATTTCTGACACTTTACATAAAAATTATTAAGTACCTAAAAAAATCTTTTAGTCAAACAGTTACATATAAATTTTATTTTGCTATCAAATACGGGTGGGGTCCGAAATAACGGCAGTTCGCTTCAATTTTGCAGTAAAACTATGAATGTTCATTTCAGCGACGTCTATTTCGACGACAACGATAGCTGTTGTTCTGTTGTTATTTTGGACCCCACCCTCAAATACACTATTCGCTTTGAGTGTAATTCCGAAATCGCGCCCTCACTAGACATTTTGAGAACGATTGGTCGTGATTAGAAAAGGATAGTACTATGAATTGATTTCCACATGCTTGTAGAAAAGCGACATTTAAGGTTTGGCCACCTGTTGAATGGAGCTGGAAGCTCGATTTCATAATAATTACCTTTTCTAATAACAGTAATAAGTTATTATTACTAATAACGATCAATCGTTCTCAAAGTCTCCAGTGGGGGCCCGATTTCGGAATTGCGCTCAAAGCGAATAAGAATTAGCTGTTCTTGCGCTTTTAAAATAATTTTATATTATACCTCTCAGGAGGTAGTACATAAAATTAATAATTGTTCTTAAAAAATAAGTGATTGATGTTTTTGAGCTCTGCTCGCACTAGAAAAAGTTTAAGTTCTTATTTCAGACCCACGTATCGTCATAAAATTTATCTTACGTTTCAATCTTGTATAATATATTTTATGACAGTTGTAAAAAGTTCACTACAAATCAGTAAAAACTCCATACAATGTTTTTTGCACAGAAAAACAAGCTGTCAACTACACTGTCACCTTATAAAATAAAAGGAAGAATATCATCGTATAAAAAACCATCAACACCAACGACAACAAAGCTACTACTTGGTCAATTGAATCTCAGATGGTCCATACTCCTGTGGCACGTCATTTACAAATATGGCCGAAGATAGCAGTTCTTGTGACGTATGCGGTGAAATTTTCAAAACAAACATCACTCTTAAAGTGCACGAAAGTATTCACACTAATAACAAGTCTTACAGTTGCAAAGTATGCTCAAAAACATTTGCTTATATGGCACATCTCATAGTGCATGAACATTGTCACAAAACTCGTAGATCCTACAGTTGCAAAGTGTGTTACAAGACCTTCATCCGAAGGAGCAATTTAATCGATCATGAGCGTATTCACACAGGTGATAAGCCGTACAGCTGCAAAAAGTGTTCTAAAAGATTCGCTCGAATGGCATGTCTCAAAATGCACGAGCACACTCACACAGATTATAGACCTTACAGTTGCAAAGTATGTAATAAAAATTTTATCCAAAAGGGGACTTTAATTATACACAATCGGACTCACACAAATGACAGGCCTTACAGCTGCAAACTGTGTTCACAAAGTTATACTCAGAAGTCACATCTTACGACGCACGAGCGGACTCATACAGGTTATAAGCCCTACAGTTGCAAACTGTGTTCAAAAAGTTTCATCCAGAAATGCAATCTTACAGTGCACCAGCGGATTCACACAGGTGACAAGCCTTACAGCTGCAAACAGTGTTCAAAAAGTTTTGTTCAAAAGTCATGTCTGAAGAGACATAACAAGCGGGTACATGTGGACAATGAGCCTGACGACTGCAAAACGTATTCAAAAAATGCTGTTGATAAATCTAACCTCAAAGTACATGAGTGGACTCACACGGGCAATAAGCCCTGTGGCTTTATACAGTGTTCAAAAAATTTCATCCAACAAGACAACTTTGAGAAGCGTGAGCGAAACCACGAGGATAATTTGCAGGGGACAAGTTTGGTACTGCCCTCATTTTCCAGTACTTTCAAACGTAAAATCTGGTAAAGTTGAATGGGATGAAGATATTTCCAAACGAGTACATGCTACAACAAACTTCAATAAACCAACTTATATATTTGTAACCAAATGAGTTGCAATAATCTGTAACAGAAAAAATATTACCATCAAGTTTTTAAATTTATTGATAAGAAATAAAAGTTCAAGAAAAATGAGTTTTACAATGTTCAAATATACTTTTTTGTTTTAAGAATTAGGACGATATAGATTGAAATAGTCCATACAAAAAAGTGTACTTTAACGAAATTTACAATTTTTGTATTTAAGGTTTTCTCTAAGACTTGGACGATACCATAAAGAAAAACTTACTTTGAAAAAAAAGATACTTGCATGCTGGTGTAAAATTCATGATCAAAAATGTTGTATTTTATTGAGATCCATAAACTTTTTTAGAAGCGCAATCATGTAAATTGAACGTGAAACGAGATATCACGAAAAAACTGTTTTTTTTTGGAGCATTACAATAGAAATGCTAGAGAAATCCCTTTTTCTGATAAAAGCTATTAGACCATCAGTTTCAATATTAAACCCAAAGCTACTGAAAAAATTTGAGCCCAACTTGATTACGTATATACATACATATATACATATATACGTACATAGATACGTAAATACATACCTACATGTATACAATATGTGGCTAACTCGGATCATCTTCATAATTGGTTAGAAATTTGTCTTCACATAAAAAATGGACAATTTATAAGCGGTAACACGTTTCATTCTGACAAAAACATAATACATTCCTATACATTGGTTGTGCCTAGAATATTTAATAACTGGATTTTTCCAAAAAATCTTAAAAAGTATGGTTAAAAAGTATATTAATAGGATAATCCCAAAAGTAATAAGTTCTCGACAGTTTTGCAAAAAAATGGTATACTCCAATTTTTATGCTTTGTATAATACACACAAACTTTAGAAAGGCAAGCCACATGATTTAAAAAAAATTAAATGATAAATTGAGATGCTTACTTATGTACAAGCGGTAATGAAGACGCTGGCGTAGAATACGGATTGTCGATTACTTTATTAATTTTTACAGAACTTTTTAATAACTTAGTGTAGTATTGCAAGGAAAGAAAGTAATAACTAACAGAAAATGGAAGTCATAGCCACATTACTTGAGATGTATTTCAATTCATAGTTTAAACGTTATACTTTATTTCAGTTTGTATCTATTGGGTGCGAGTTAAAAGAATAAATTGTATACTTGTGTAGTTGTAAGGTAGTTATGTTTGATTTTTTCGGTAATTTCTAATATTTTGTCATATAATTTATAATAATATGTATAGTTAAAAGAATGTATTGATAATGAAATTACTTTTTAATCATGATCATGTTATGAAAAAATTTTGTACTAAAGTTAGCTTTTGATTTTGCATCAACATTACCACTAGGTACATTTCAAAGTGTAGGATTATTCCTTTTAATTATTTTCAAGCTAATATGGCAGACACCACAAAATGGTGGATCTTTACTTTTTCAACCAGATTATCATTCATGGATATCAAACAAAAAGGTACGACTAGCTGAATCCGGATGGGGTAACGAATGTAGAGACTATTGCTCGGTTGATTTTAGTAAGTCATTTTATACTGCCATCATAAGCAGGAGAGTGCTATCGACAAACCAAAAGTTATTAGGATTATAATACTGTTTGTATCACTATCTTGTTGCTACCATGCTACCAAACGTATGCAGAGGTAGTGCCCTCTGAAGTAAAAATTGATTAAGATCAAAAGTTCTTACATGTACAGGAACAATTGTAATGTATATCTTACAAGTATCTTAATTTCTATTTTAAGGGTAGTAATCAATGATGAATGTTGTTATTCAAACCAGTTTTGCACCTGTTCCTTAAACAATGAATTTTAAGCCTTAAATACTAGTGAAGGGTAAAAAGCTATTCGTTACTATGTTCAGAAAGTTGAAGAAGTTAAAGTAATAGACGATGGAAGTTTATTGAGGTGTAGTGTTATAAAGACAACTAGTTTCAGTAAACATTCTTATAAAATTGATTTGAAGGTAAAAATCTTGAACTTCTTAAATGGACGGTAAATGTGTATAAAAAATGTGATTCTCATATATTTTTACAGCTTGAGGGTAATATATGTGTCACACATGCATTATTCATTTGAATGTAAGCTTTTTTCTGCTTTAATATAGTGTGTTAATAATGACCGAAGATCATCCAAAACTAGCTCGAATAACAACATCCATTATCGCGTACATAATACATAGTATACTATCGTTAAAATTAAAATTAAAACATTTGTAAGATAAGCATATTCTATATAGTCTGATTTTTATTTAAGTGACATCACATCATGTAAATGCAAGAAAGCCAAACAATGTGACAACACATGAGTACATGACAATAAACCTGTCTCTTGTATCACCATAATGGGACGTAGCTGACAAAACCAGCTTTGCGATGAGAAATAAAAATAACTAAGTAACTAACAGATCTTTATTTTTACATAATCCTGCGACTTAACGATTTCCCAATTTTTGCTAACGGTGGCAATTAGCATCCAAAATCAACAAAATTCACTGCAACATGACAATGCTTAAGCCCTTACATATCCAGCCAAAATACGGTTTGAGACAACAAAAGTCTAGATGTTTAAGTGCCAGGGACTTGACTTGATTTCGCTATCACGTAAAATTGCAGAAATGTTCTATAAAGAAAAACGCCCTATATGAATCCTTGGATCCAGGTACAGCTGAAGCTCTAATCCAATATTGAAAATCATTGGAAAATCATAAGAACTATTGTTATGTGAGTGTCTTGCTGTATTTGTGTGTATTTTATGTATATACCTAGCCTATGCATCTACTATAGTACAAAAATACAGTAAGACACTTTGAGTGGCTTTCTCTGTCGCTTTCTGCTGCATGAGGCAGCTGGTTACATATATAGCCACGTCAAAAAATATTTCTGTTGCTCTACTGTGAACGATCCCCGAAAATCGTGAAAACCAATTCATTTCCTAAGTTTAGGTGAAATGTCCTTAATTTTTGCTATTTTAGCAACCTGTGCTATGTCTGAAATTAAGAAAACGTTCAAATAAATAGACTTCCACGAAAGTTTTACTTTTAAATAAATAAAAGGTAAAGAAAAATATAGAAAAAAAAAAAATATAATAGAAAGAAATTATATGTACGTAAGGGGGCTAAGGCGGGTGCAAATACAAGGATCCTCTCGGCTGGATAATGAAGCTTTAATAGTCCAGAGGGATAAGATTGTAAGGACAATAAATGTACTTGATTGTTGCAGCCTTGGTTAGCAAATAGCTCGATAAAAATTGTGTCGAGAGATAAGCGTGGAAATTTATACACAAGTGGCTTCTGCAATCGTATTTTATTGAAATTTGCACGAACAAGTCTGACAGACTAAACTACGGGAGATCTTACAAGTGTAACTATTTCATGCATTGAAAATATTTTCTTATATGATCGGTTGCGGTTGTATTTATCATACCATGCTAGAAAATATTGTTTAAATAGAGTTATTTATTGTCAATAATCTTACATAATATGACAAAATTGGTTTTCTATCAAGAAAAAAAAATTAAATAAAAAGAAAGCTAATGCATAATCTTACTTGAAATTAACGAGACAACGTAAAAACAGATTTTTGTGTGGTAAAGTCACGAAGAATTCCACAAACATAAGTTAAATTGTAGATGATTAAATAATGTAATGAACTGCCAAACGGATTTATCAAATTTTTTTCGTAAAAACAAAAAATTATCAAAAATTGTTTTCTTTGTATTTGTTGATGTTTTACTATCTTGTTTTTAATTAGTGTCCATAAATCAGATGCAAATGTATTCCTATCGTTATATCAAGTAGATTTTTTCTACGTTTGATTAATTCATCAAAATTTTTTTTTTTTTTATGTATTTATAAATACCGTTTATAAATTTTTCGTTATATACTCAAAAAGTAGCAACGTACAATTCTTTTAACATCATATCATTGGACATTAGAAACGAGATCAAATTGGATCAAGTATATTGATGGCCTTCATTAATACTCTTTATCTTTATTACATTGAAATTTTGAATAACATTAATTTTGTTCAACAGTAAAGCTTTCTAATCAATATCAACGAGATATCCTGAGCAGAAAGAAAGTGGGACGGAAACAAAAGGGATGTAAAAGGAGAGGACGAAAGGAAGAGAAGAAGAGTTATGGAGACCTCAGTTGTGTCCATTCCATGGAAACAAAATTGATGCAAGATATCGGGTGTAGGTCACGCTGTAGGTACTGTGTTAACGGAAAAATGGTCCCTCAAGCTCGAACGAGCTTGATTGATGCATCGTCATTTATTATTTTCTACAGCTACGCTACAGTATTACTTCACCGTTCTATCGTTCTATGTATGTATACTGCGTAACTGTACTAAATCACTACAAAGCTTATGAGAGTATTATTAGTAATTAAAAGATTTAGCCACTTCAGGTTGAAAAAATTTATTTTTTAAATGATGTGCAAGTACTATTTGTTCCAAACAAATTATGGGTGCTAATCGAGAATTTGGATTTTCATGACTAGATGTATGATGAAGGAAATACGTACAGTGAAAAGTTAATCGAAGGGTACATTTTAGTTGATTATTCGTTGAAGACTTTTTTTATTGTACAATAAAATAAAGGTTACAAATTTTTTTCAGTAATTTTGTTAAATATCGGCTTATGCAAAGCAGGATGAAAATTTTTTTTATTGATTATTCCTCACAGGTACCTTAGATTTGATCAGAAGTGTAATACAAAAAATGTGTCGATTTCGAGTGCCTAAAGAAAAGCGAACGAATAAAAATTACTCATAATTAATCAGGCTTGGTCCCTTATCGTTGGCTTGTGCACGTAGTAACACTACTACATTACGTACACCAACATATAGTCAAAAAATAGAAGACAGAGTCGTCGTAGGTAGGGAGCGTGGAAGATATATCTCTCGTGATCGAGTGATGTGATTTGTTCACGGTGATTTACCGATGCAAAGCTAAGGGGTGGAGAAAGGAATATACGACCTGCGTTGTTGATCTTCGGTGTAATTCAAGGCACTTAGTCGCTTACGTTTGTGCAACCAAAAATACGTGAGAATTTTTTATGGTGGATTTCTACGTTGATGCTTCAGACACGAGATATCTGTTTACGAAGTAATTGTCTCCGCGTTGCTGTGAATTTATGAGGTGGGCTCTTAAGAGGTTCAACATTATTTATATGGACATAAGCGTCGAAAGAGCCAGCTACCATAGGGGCGTGGGTCAAGCAAGGAAGTGCAATAGATCACTCCAGACTTGATTACAGCAACGAGATGTGTAAGCCACTCGGTTTATCTACAGCCACCGTGAACACAATAGCGCTCGATGGGCGGAAAATAGAGTAAAAACTGACCTATAGGAAAACGTCGTTTTAAGTAATTGAAGTGGCGCTAGAAGTATATATAGCCACCGGTGTGTGGAGAACATCCAAGTCCGGCGAGTATAAAGTGTGTCCTGTGACTTCTCGTCCCCTGGAAAATGCCGCGACAAAGTGCCTCTTCTTTCCTCTTCTCCTCTACAAGAAAAAGGATCAGCTCGAGACACATTCTCCAGTGGATGTAACAGCTTCTACAACAGTGAAGAGGGGAAAGAGAAGGAGGACAAGTGGGAGCTAATTTAACCCTTGTCGGCTGAATGGAACACCGAACCGAGCAGCTGCGCCGGTTACTTTGGTCCTCTTCTCTTTTCTCTCTGCTCAGCCCTAGGCTATTGCCATCGATGCCCCTCCCCTTTTTAATCTCGATCTGGATTACTTTTTTCTTCCATTCAAGCTAACTTGGCTGACAAAGCATCGGAACATTGTAAAGCATATCTGAAAATTTCTCTTCTCTTTCTTTCTCTCTCTCTCTCTCTCTCTCTCTCTCTCTCTCCATCTTATGACATGAAGTTTGATCATAGTCTTACTATAATAAAGCACTGACATTGCTACGTTGGCTGAAAACTGGATGTGATTCTTTACAATAGAATCTGTGTTACAAACTTAGTTTTTTCTTTCTCTGTTAATTTTATAATTGTGTATTATCACTTTTTACATTATAAGTACGAATCAAAATAAGGAAATGACTTCTCACACGTCCAGATAAGTCGTTGTGGAGATCAAATCACGATCAGTCGAATAAGGGCTGGTCAGGGGCGCTCTTGTCTCCCTCACCAATCACCTTACTAATTCATAAAAGAGGAAGTCTACGGAGTGGGAGAATGGAGTGTTCAAACGCAGATGTTCGATCGAAACAAGTCACCTTTTTACTTCTTTTGCTCGAATCTTATTACTATGACAACTTATTGACACTCTTCCTTTTTTTTCTATTGTTTTTACTTTTCATGTATTTTGAACCTATTTTGTACATAAATCAGCAACAACAAAGCCTAATTTATATTCATTGATAAACTAATTAAGTTGAATTCCTCATACGTGCTTAAAAAAGTTTTTTTTGAAAGTTTCTTTAACTTACAAACAATCTGTATGTACGGGATGTATTTATTGTCATCTAGTTTTTCAAAGAAATGTCTGCCTTTTTAACTGATCCCCCCTACGCCCCTACTATTCTGTTGAATATGGTTAACTATGTAAAACTTTTTGTCTTTAACTAAAAAAAAAAAAAAGATATTTTCGTTCCCAATTATTGTTCCCTTATAAATGAACAGTCACAGTTTGTCAGATAGCTAATAACCGCAAACTATTCATAGTATGACCATAAATCATTCTAGTAATGTATTTTCGTCTATAAATGGATTTCCCTTTCATTGACCACTTATTTATAGAATAATTAGTCTTTGATAGTGAAGAAAAATAGGAATTTAAGAATGGGAACAGTTTTAGTGGTAGTCATGACATTCTGAGAATTCAATATCACGTGTTCATCTGCTACCAACATCGTCACCGTTTTATGTACTAACTAGTACAGTAGCGCTCTTTCTCTCTCTCTCTCTCTCTCTCTCTCTTTCCCTCTCTCTCTCCCAGAATTTATTTTGCTCTCACTTCAGATACAGAATTATTCTTTACTTCTTGCTATAGTCTACCGCAGACCTACAGTCTCTTTTCCGCTGCTTTTTTTCGATACTCTTGTTGAGCATGACCCATTTTTTGACCAGGTGATCATAACCAGAGATTTCAACATCGACTTCTGCACTGTTACTGACGCGTCCAAATTCTTTCAAGACAGACTATCTGAGCTCTCACTGTGCCTTGTACCTTTCGGGGCCCACACACCATGTTCTCTGGAGAGACCCACCGTCCCACACATGGCTTGACATATTCGCAGTTACTTGTTCTTCAAGCATAGTCTCGTATGACAAGTCCATTTCGCCATACATTACCGGTCACGATTGGATTAAACTGGTGCTCAAAGTTGGCGGTACAAGGGCTACAAAGACAATTAAAGTCAGGGACCTGAGTTGCATTGACCCATCTGTGCTGTGTGGTGCTCTCGAACGTTCGCTTGGTGATCTTGGTTCCGTGGATGGTGGAGAATGGCAATCGGATGACATTGACACTTTTGCCTTGCGGCTTTCCTCGCAAATACTCAGTGCCTTCGACGAGTTCTCTCCGATCGCTGAGATGCGCCTCTCTACGAAAAGGAAGCCTTGGATGACGAGTGAAATTAGGCGCCTGTTCCGCGATCCCGACCGAACTTACAGAAGAGTTCGCCAGATGGGGCGCCTTGAAGATGTGGCAGAATTTAGGAGGTTGCGTGCCCAAGCGTCCAATGCAATTTGCACAGGCAAGAATAAGCAAGGTTGCGCTGGTAACTGATCGGGCGCTGGACGTGAGGGCAAAGTGGCGTGCATTTCGTGGGCTTGGCCTCTCGTCTCAGCATCTGCCGTCCCTACTTGACCTGTTCAATCCAGATGAGCTTAACGATGCCTACGCTGCTTGCTCCAGAGCGATCATCACTCCTGAGTCGGATAGGATCATCACACCGCTGTCTCTTCTTCCGGTGCCCCAGCTTCCGGGGAATACTTTTTCATTTAGGCATACGACTGCTCTTGAGGTACGTACTGCGCTGTTGCGCTCTTCGTCTTCGGCTCTCGATCTTTACGGTTTGTCACTTAGGATGGTTAAGCTTGCTGCTCCTATGCTCTCGATTACTCTTGCTAGATTCTTCAATGCGTGCATTGACTTACATTGGCCATTTCCCGTCGCCCTGGAGACGCGCATTGCTGTCACCGTTAGCCAAAGTTAAAGCTCCTCTTTCGCTGGCGGATACCAGGCCGACAGCCCTTCTTTCAGCGTTATCAAAAGATCCTCCACCAACAGATTGTCCATTACCTGCACAGTCATGAGCTTTTGGACCCCCGACAAGCTGGGTTTAGAAGTGGTTACAGTACACAAACGGCTTTGCTCAGGGTCACGGATGACATTAAAATAGCTATTGATCAACGCAAGGTGACTTTGTTAGTCCTGTTCGACTTCTCGAAGGCCTTTGAACTCGTACCGCATGACAAGTTGTTGCAAAAGCTGTTTGGCGATTGCGCTTATTAAATCTTATTTGTCATGCCGAGTTCAGGCGGTGGGTGCCGAGGGTCGTGCTCTCTCCGGATTTAGACCGGTTGAGACTGGTGTTCCGCAGGGCAGCGTGTTGGAACCGCTGCTATTCTCTCTCTTCATTAATGACCTTCCAAGAGTGCTCTCACACTGCTCGCACATGATATACGCGGACGACACCCAGATTTACTTGCACTGTCTCCCGGCTGACCTGGAGAGGGCTTTGGCGCTGCTGTCGGAGGACGTGGCGGCGATTGTCAACTGGGCGGCGGAAAATGGCCTTGCCCTAAACACTGGCAAAACTAAGGTGATGCTGCTGGGTAGCCAGATTTATACGTCTCGATTTGACTTGGTTAACCTCCCACAGGTGAGAATTGGCTCCTCATTTGTCCCGTTTTCTGATAGTGCTAAGAATCTTGGGATGCTCATCTCCCCTACACTGAACTGGACCGCTCACGTGAATGGAGTCGTACAACGTGTTCACTTTGCCCTTAGGTCCCTTAAGTTCTATAAGCACGCGTTGACCCTTCCGACTCGGAAGTTGTTAGTTGAAAGTCTGGTGTTTCCTCACCTTGATTATGCCTGTGCGTTGTACACGGCTTTGGACACAACTAGGAACTTAAAACTCCAGAGAGTGCTCAACGCCTGTGTATGTTTTGTTGTTGGTGGTCTCCCTAGAAGAGTGCACGTCACCCCTCATAGGCTCAAACTTCAATGGCTATCGGTAGCTAGAACACGTCAACTTTTTACTGGATTACTCGCGTTCAAAACTATCAAGCATCAATGCCCTGATTACTTGTTCTCACTTTTTTTGCTAACGGCTGATCGTCCGCTGGCTAGAGCGCCTACCCGTCAAGTTGTGCCTGCCTTGCAAATTCCAAACCAGCGCACTCAGGCACTTAGGGATTCATTTCATGTTTAGGCGTCTTCCCTGATGAATTCGCTAGTCCCCTTTTCTTTTGATTTGTCGCTTGCCGCCTTCAGGCCCTGCTCTTTAATAAATTGATGGAGCTTGATAAAAATGACTTGGAGTCCAGAGTCATGGAGGAGGGCCTGCCTACTGATCAATAGTCATCCTATTTTTCCCTCCCCTCACTATGTATCCTCTCCCGTGGCGAACTTGAAATGTACATGATATTATTTATATTTTTCCATTTCCTCCCTCTCCTGCCTTCCATAGTCTTCCCTCGGCGGTTCCGGGTTGGTACCTGTTAGCTGCTTTAGTGAAATCGATTGAAATCTAGTGAATTCTTACAGTTTGGCCTATTATATTTTCTTTTTCTTTCTTTGATTTTTGATTTTACCTTTGTTTGATTTGCCTAACTTGTACTGATCTAGATTAATTTCAAATGTAGTGACTGTATTGCATGGCGAGAGAGCCATTTTGTATTTCAACAAGCTCATTGTAAAAATTTGTATATCTTTGATAGGCCAGATGGGGTTTTACCCTAAGGTCATAAGTAAAAACCTTCAAACCTTCAAACCTTCTCTCTCTTTGTCTCTGACGCTGCAAAATCCATACCTAGTAATTGTGTCCTAATGGGTTATTTATGTGAAGGAGTTGATCTCAAAAGAATTGTCCTCTTGCTATGTGTAGCTGTTGATTTTGAGGCAAAAGAAATGTTAAAAATATTAAAAGTCATGCAGCTATTCTTGGACAGAAGAAGTTGAAGGAAATTAGAGCAAACTAAGCGCAGTTGGATTTGCGGAACAATAAAGTTCTCAGCAGAAATGAAGGAAATTTTTTATTACAATTATCTACGGGCTGGAAAATGTTATAAAACTCTTTAGAGAGAATAGACCAGTTTTTAATCTACATTGTTTAAAAACAATTTTTTTACTCCTTCATTTTTTCTTCAGTACTAATTTAAAACTTTCATTAGTGTATGTATCACTTATCTGCTGCAAATGTTTTCAAAAATGCTGTACGCACGAGTTTGCTGGTTACATAGTTGAAACGTTGAAAGCCTTCCTCGGATGAATGCGATCAGTGTAAAAAACAAGGTGAAAACTGTGCTCATTCAGAATCATGTCATTCCGGATATTGGCCAAAACTTTAGTAACATGAGCAAAGTTCTTGATCTCAGGCTATACACAACTTTCGTATCCTAATCTAGTGCTTTTGTGTTCATGTAATTCTATTAAGTGACAATAATATAGTTTAAAAAATACATTGTATCGTTAAGACTAATTTCCATTTGACTAATTTAGAATTCTATTTCAATAAATGATGATACAAATATACATAAGATAGATTAGACATTACTGACCACTGCTATTATGAAATTTTAAGAAATCTACAAATTTTTGAATTTTGTCATTTGTATTGTAGCAAAAATCACAGACAATAATTTCTAATGGTTATAAAATGAAAGAAAATGGTAAAAGGCTAATAACACATATTCAGTGGTAAAATTATCGCATGGTAGTGCATTCATAAATTTAATAATTTAATAATTTATGTAATTACCTGAAATTTGAAAGTAATCCTATGAGCAATTAAATAAGGTCAACAAATAAGGAAACTTGTACTTTTAAGGAATTTTGTTCAATTAAATGTAAATTCGAAAAGGGAGAAACTTTCCAATAGTTTGTCACGGCAAAACCACTTAGCATCTAGGTACTTTATAATATTAACACCCACCACCACTAGTATGTCTCTATTTCTCAGCTTCCATTTTTTTTCCACAAAAGTTGTCAAGCTTGGAAAGTTTGCGTACACTTTCAAGGGGAAGGCACGACTATTAAATATTAAATGCTTTAACATCCGATGGGTCTCCTAAAGTGTTCCCTTTCCTCTAATTCCGAGAGATAGCAGAGACAAAACTTTCGACTTTATCAAAGGACAGTGTGAAAACTCGTTGTGCTTCCCGCGCGCCAAATTGCACGTCACCAGACTACTTGTCTCTCAGTCTCTTTTTCCCGTCTCTCACTTTTGCAATTAAGAAAATAAAGAAAACTTTGCCTCGCTGGGTATCGAAATTTTAATAACTTAAAATTTTCATACCATAATCGGATCAGTGCTCTGATGTCTGCTTAAATGGTGAAAGCTTGCAAAAGTTTCGTAGTGCACCGATTGAATAAAAAGTCGTCGAATTAGTATACATTATGATTTTGTGCACCATCATCTTACGATATATTTTGCTTGGATTGCGTTTTTTACTATACTAAACAAAAAAATAGTCTACCACGAATTTTCCCTCGTTACTACTAAGAAGCTCAGTACTCTTTTAACTTCAAGATCAAGATCACAGTTTCACTGTTGCACTGTTGAAAGGTGTGTATTTCAAACTTTTGAGTACATTTGGTAGGTCAAACTAATGAAAATAAATTTTCAATGAGTCCGTCAACAAAAGTATAAAAATTTTTGAGATTATTAGATAGTAAAATGTTATATATACTTTCAGTTCTTCATCGAATAATCTGTTGTAGGGAAATAATTGATTTGCAGTTTTATACGTACTAATCGTTTACTACGAAAGTTTTTAAATGCGAAATTTACTCACCTTTCGTTGTTGGTAGCAGCAGTTTGCTCTTATAAAGTAAAAATTTATATTATTGATTTATTTATAATTTATTCCAGACATACGCATTCCATTAATACGCACGTGTTTTCCATTGACATCTTTTCGCAAAACTTTTGTGCGAAATATCTCCTCAGAAATAATGATGTGATCTCCATGATTCGCAGATAACTTAGTTATTTACAAAGTACCTCAAATTTAGTTAAGAAACCTTTAAGATTTTCGTAAAACTATATTTAATTTTAATCCACAAAACGAACCTTACAATCCTTGTGTTCAATGCTCGTCACCTATACATGTGTGATTTCGATGTTTTGTTTAGTAATACTAAATATCTCACACATTTATTAAAGTATCGGTATAACTTTTACTTTGACATACATATTACCTATGCTGTTTTGTAACATTAATTGGAATAATTTTTTTTTTTTTTTTTTTTTTTAATATGTGAAACAAACTGCCACCTGCGCGTTAGAACTGACAAATGCTACTAAAATGTTATTTTTTACATATATATAACCAATGCATTATTAAAAAATCGTTAATAGCTTTACAATAAATATTTTTAACACACGACACGCTATTTTAGCTATGATATTCTCGAAAAATTTAAAGTTATTTCTAAAAATACAGAGTTTTGGCATTTTTGTTGCAAGTCAAACAAAATTATATTTACTAGAATTAGTTTTTAATATAAATGTTCGTAAATTTTTAACAAGGCAAAAAAGTTATAAGTTATTTTCTAGAAATTTTTTTTACATCTTGTGGATATGTACTCTTTAGATTTGAAAAAGTTGTCAGTATAAAACTTGTTCAAAATAAAGGCATATATGTATATACACTGTAAAATAGTGAATGTATATATATATATATATAGGTTCAACATTANTATATATATATATTATTTAAACAGTGAAACAGACAATTTCACTATTTCAAATTTCACTGTATACTTATAACTTTTTTGAACTAGTGAATATTCACTGCGAAATGGTGAATATTCGCTATTTATACCAAGTTAACGTTTCACTATTTATATTAGTTGGTAAGTTTATTGTTGGTATCACTCGAAATAATGTTACGGGTTATACAATTCTTTTTTATCGGGTTAAGATCGTATAAACGGCTATGATTTTTCACTATTTCGCCAATGGAAATATTGTTTACTTGCGCAAATAGTGAAATTTTCACCATTTCAAATTAAGAGAATAGAAATGTAAAAGATTCTAGATAATGTTTAAAAGAAAAAAATTTGGATGAGTCATGTCTTAAATATTCAGTTAATTAAATACGCTAACGATCTGCACAAATATATTGTTTTCGATGATGACTATCTTTATTCTTTATGATTGTGTTTACTGCGAGATGTTCATGCGTAAATATTTTATCTTTTGCAGCTTAATGAAAAGTTTCAGATAATTATAATGATCCACGTGTTAAGCTCTATCTCTTTGTTGCTAAAAAAGTCATTAAGTATAATTACTAAGTTGCCGAATACGCTAGACCGAAAAATAGGTGTGAAGTTGTTTATTAATAATTAAAGTAACCTAAGTAATATTTGCTAAATATTTGACACGTACGGGGGAAAAGTAGTATGTTAATAAGTGCATTTCTCACGAGGCATTATGAAACAAGTTTTCGAGCATTACGTTTTGATGTTGTTTTTCTACGCTGTTCTCTTAAATGTGCATAAAAAAAAAAAAAGAAAAAAAAAAGAAACCTGAGGGACACGTTTTTTCTTCCAATGTATTGTATTGTGTATTGCGTATTGCCGGATTCGCGGAAGTGAAAAGGAGACACGTAATAAAGTATGCTTGTGGTTTTGCTCCCGTGTACATTTGTCATTTTCTTCTGTTGTAGGTATCATACGTTACGTGCGTGAAGGAACGGCACAAACAAATCGTCACACTCTAGAGGAAAAAAGTATTAGGTGAAAGGGAGTGAGCAAGTTTTTTATGAGCACTTAACATGGGCTTCAATGACAAAGAAATGTGCTACTGTTTTTGATTGCTTTAGTATTACTTATTGAGTATTTTTCATATAAATAGAAAATCTAAGACTGAGATTATGTGGATCATAATGCCTTGTACCTCGCCTTGTACTTACTCTCGAGAATCAACATATAACTGAACCTTCTTATTTTTACTTAAAAAGAAAAAGGAGGTATGGAAATTTTTGTAGAGTTGGAGGTATGTAAGAAAGGGGAAAAGATAAATAATGATTTGATGACAAATTTATTTAGAAAAAGGTAGTGTAAGAATAAGTGTAGAACTATTTCTCGAACAAAATGAACTAAGAACGATTGAGGCTTGTGATTCAAGACAGTTATAAAACAAATATTCAAGCTGGAAAATTAAAAAAATGTTAAAAATGATACTTAAAAAATTATAAGTTCTGCCTGTAGAAAATATAATTATCAACTGATTAATAAGTTTTGTCTCGAACGATTTACGTCTTTTTCTATAATTTCTGATTTCTCTAACTCAAATACAATTGTTCAAAGTTCAATAACTTCTTGTTTTTTAAAAGTATGTCTCGGAATTACTAGAATTGAAGATTTAACTTGATAAACCATGCCTTTCTGCAACACAGACAACATTGCGTTTCTTAAAAATGTTTACAATTTGATTTTTTTATTTTTCTGGATGTCTCTCTGGTTTAGAGTGTAAATGAGGTTGAAGCCTATAATCCTAGAAAATTTTCGGATAAAAATATCCTACTCGTACATAAATAGAACCTATGGTTTTTGTCTTACTTGTTCTTTATAGTGATAAAATAGTACATTACGTACGAGTTTCCAAAGGCTACGATTTACAAAGCCAGAGGTTTAAGGTACAAGCCAACTTTATTTAAAATAAACTAAAGTAATATCTTATCTAATAAAATGGATATTTAATTAAATAAAATGTAACAAATTTTAGTTTACGAGTAAAAATATAATTAAATCTCAAGACATAGTGTTCGATCCTCCATCAAACAATATACTAAAACTTAGTCTAATCTTTATGGGAAAAAGCTTCAACATAGTTGTGAGCCTTGATTCCCTTCAAAAGTCTTTGAACCATGCTGGTGTTCATGAGAAGTTTTGAACATAGCTCAGTTTTGTGAGACTCAAAGTAATGTGCTGATTATAGAATAGAACATCGATAACAGTCCCATTAAAAATCTATTAGCTATGTTTTAATTTTTACTTAAGTGATTACTAGCAACAATAAGTGGCGCTTCTTCTGATTTCCTGTTTTCTAACAGAATAGTATAGTTAGGGCCCCGGACAAATAGAAACGGGAAGTTAGACAGGTTTTCAAGTTGGATGCCATCAAGAATATTTAGTTGAAAAAGACTAAGGAGCAAAGAATCACTTTGATGAAAAAATTACTCCGTTCTCAACAAGTTCAACTATTCGTTCAATTTGAACAAACTTCTATTTTACGATGATATTTGGGATATTTCTTGTTTTAATTACTGGATCTGGAGGTGCCAATTTTGTTCGTAAGTTGAATTCAAGAAACAGTTTTAATTTTTTTTATTTTTTACAAATTTGTTTGATAGAAAAAAATTGGTTTTTAAACATGATTAGAATATATTTTGTCCCGTAAGAAACTGTACTGTATCGTTCCGAAAAAGTTTCTGTGCACTTGTTTAATATGTAAAATGAATAATATTGTCTTTACTGATTTGAGTTAAATAAATTTTTCAAGTTATTGTTTTCTTTTATAAAACTACTGAAATATTACGTATTGTTTTTCTTTATTTAAGTATGGGTATTGAGAAGTGTGTAGGGGAATATACTGGGAAGTTGGAAAAATATAACGTCAATCTTACCTCTTTTCTATATAGTTCAATGAAAATGGGGTTTCAAGACCACGTTCATTTGCGATGGACACATCGTACATCAAGTATAGTCCCACATATTTATAATAATCTTTTGTAAAACTGAATTCTAATTGATTTAAGTAGTAAAGTTTTGAGATTATCATGATTTGTTCCAAAAAATTTTTTACTTTTATTTACTTCAACTTTTACAACTAATTCTTTCCTTATTTTTAGCTTCATCGTAAATTTTGTGGTCATTATGAACTTATTAAAAACTTATTTAAATTTTTCGAACGTTGCAATTTTTTTTTTTTTTTAAATTATCATTTATTATAAATAACTTCGTAGAGGATTAGATATTATCAATCCTGTGAAAAGAGGGTTAGAACTTACAAACATGTCATAAATCAGTAAATTGAAACAAAATCAATCAAATAAAACGTCGGAACAGACTTCTTGTCGTTTGAAATTTAAGGTTTAAAATAGCTCACAGTAAAAAAAACGTTTATTGGTATATTTAAAAAATAGACAGTATTTAAAATTTCATTAAGCCTTAGTATTCCAAAAAAACCCACGTCTTCTAAAAATTAAGAATCAATAAAGTGGGACTTGGAGTACCTATAATTAGTTACAAAATTAGGTGCAGGCTGCAGTATTAAAATGGAGCCATTATTAGAATCGAAAAATCATAAAATACTTCGTAAGTTTTTGTCCAAACTAAGTTATAAGTTTTTTTCCAAAAAACTGTACCTCTAAGTGTATAAAGTATAATGTTTTTAATTAACAAAAGTCTGGCATAAATTTTAGATAATTAAAACAATTTTAACCTAGAATTGTTTTTTTTCTTTCAATATCATTTTATCGATTCTTCATAAAATATGTACCTGCTCTTATTTTTTTGAAATGTTTTTATTAACATACGTAGAAATTGTTCATTACAACTTCAGGGTTTTAAAACCTTAAAATATTGAGAATTTCTCTAGCGTTTATTTATTTTTTATGGCTTTTTTTAAGTTTTACATATTTATTTTTGATCTTCATTACAAGTAACGGAAAAAAGTTACGAAATATTTTTAATTCTGCAGTTAATTTCCGCAGTTGATTTATGATATGGATATAAAACAAAAACATAAAACAATTAATAATCAAACATTTTGAATATAATCTAGCTTTATGAATCCTTTTGGTGGATTAACTGTTTTAACATTTATAAATGAAAGTGTAAAAAATTAACTTCACATGCTGATACCACAAAATTTTATTCAAATTCTGATAGAATTTTTTGTACCGATTTCCTAAGCTTTATACAGATTTCCTTAAGTAATAATTGAATATTACTGCGAAGAAAATTTTTGGATTATGGAAATTAAGAGCATTTTCTTTATTGGTTATAACAATGATATTTCATACATTTTAAAATAACTTAGGTTATATTAAGTTTAAACAAAAACTATTCTATATGATCTAAGGAGTATTAGATGTTTTTTTTGTTATGAGTTACTAACAACTCAACAAGTATACTATATAATGTTGTATTTAAAATTTCAGTATTTAGGATCCATTACTTTTATAGAAGCTCCTTGTAGAAAATATTTTAAGTTTATTAAAACAAATAAATCTTTTGAATGTGTCTTTAATATTTCTGAAATAGTTATACATATAATAAGACCGCCAAACGACGATTCGTTACGTGCGTGAAGGAACGGCACAAACAAATCGTCACACTCTAGAGGAAAAAAGTATTAGGTGAAAGGGAGTGAGCAAGTTTTTTATGAGCACTTAACATGGGCTTCAATGACAAAGAAATGTGCTACTGTTTTTGATTGCTTTAGTATTACTTATTGNTGAATGTGTCTTTAATATTTCTGAAATAGTTATACATATAATAATTCCGACAAACTAATAACTACAAGGCGATGGATTCTTTTTAATGTTTCGTAACAACTAATTATCGTTACTGTCAAAAAGTTGAATAAATGTTGAAAAGGAATTTTGTTTTTTTAATTCTAATGAGCTTTTTAATATTAGAATTTTCACGTTTAATTAATATTGAGGAAGTATTATGACAGAAAACTGAGAAAACTGTAATTTACTTATCTAGTTGGTTATAAATTCGATACACATTTTTATAAATAAAACACAAATATATATGATAAAACATTGAAACCATCAACCTTTCATTAAAAGCATAAGAAATACGACGGTCAGAAGTTTTTTGAAAACATCTAACTTTTTAGTAAAAGTGCTGTATAAACGCAATTCCATCGATTGAGCGCTCACTTAACTAAAAAGTTAAGTATTAACCTTTTTCAGGGTATCACGACTTCTAATTATTAAGTTTCCTTTACTTATCATGCAAAGCTGTTGAACTATACAATAACATTATTTTTAAGAAGCGTATGTATTTTGTGATTTTAGGTTCATTGAGAAATCGAAGAGCTACAGGTGAAAACTATGTGGAAATCAAGGATGTGCCATATCAAGTAAACGCTTTTGAAATTTTAATTCAATACAATCATTCTTTGTTTAATCATGCAATATATTTAATATGAAAATAGGCCTCTATATTGAGTGATGGAAAACATCACTGTGGTGCTTCAATCATACAAAAATATTGGCTGCTTTCTGCTGCGCATTGCTTCGATGACAGGTATTTAATTAAAAAATGTTAATTAAAACCACAAATTAAACATATAAAGATTATAGATCCAAGAAATATCAACTGTATTTTTAGTGACCATCACGATTTTGCTGTTATGACTGGTTCAACGTACACTGGAGATGGTAAATTACATAAAATCGAAAGAGTTATAATTCATGCTGACTATAAGACATCAGAGGCTTTAAACAATGGTAATGATATCTGTTTAATAAAGGTTAGTTAATAATAATAAATTACCTGTACATGATTTACTACGAATAACTTTTACACTAAAAATAATTATTTTTCCAGGTATGGAATGCTATTCAATTTGACAAGAATCAAACATCAATCAAAATAACTAAAAATCCTCCTCAACCTGCTTCTATGCTCACAGTTTCTGGGTATGGACAAGAGTACGTAAGTAAAAATTTTACATACATTTTTAAACACGAAATTTTAGTTTAATTTTTAAATCTTTTGAGTTCAACCAATCATCTCTGAACTCTAAGGGCGTAGTTTTTTTGCAAAAAATGTTTTTAATGTATGAATTTCGCAACCACAAACAGTACGGTAAAGTATATTTAAAAACTTCACCTGACCAGTATTGATGTAAAAATAGCTTTTAGTAATTCAAATCTTCTATGTCCTTAGTTCAGAGGCATGTAGAAAACAGTTTTTTCACTAATTAAAAATTGAGTAGAAACGATAATCGAGTCAGGAACTACCTCTTGTTCGTTGTTATAGCAGTAAATGATTCGTTGTACAAAATGAAGTAAAAGAGAAGAATGTAGCAGTGTTGTGTAGCAATAATTGTGAGAGTAGTTGCCTTACTGCCTGTTTTTTTGTGAAAATTTACAGAATGATTGTCTTTCAAAGCTTGCAAGTTTTTCTACACTCTTTTTATTGATAACATTTTTTTTTCTGTATGCCTCTACAATTCAGTTATAAATTTCAACACATTTTTTTAAACGAGATTTAAGAGTTATCTTAGTAGTTGGATTCAATTAGTTTTATTTAACTTCATGATTACTTTACATATGATCTATTAAATGAATTACAGCTGGACAATCTACAAATTTCCAGATAGTTTAATAGAAGTATATGTTTTGGTTTTTTAGAATAACGGTCCAAATTCACCGCAATTAAAAGTAATACACGTTTCAGTACAAAAACTTGATACATGTAAACGTATATATACCCATCTGCACCATGTTGGAGTAACGGAAAACATGTTGTGTGCTGGAAACAGTCGCGATGATGCTTGTTACGGAGATTCTGGTGGTCCCGCTGTATTTAACCACGAATTAGTTGGTATCGTCAGTATGGGCATGCCATGTGAGACATATGATGAACCCGTTTCCGGTATCTATACGAATGTTTATAATTATCGCAAATGGATTTCATCAGTGACCGGAAAATATGATTCTTTGACTCCTCTTGAAAAAGACTTGCTTGATAAAGAGGGCCCACTTATCATTGATTCCAATTTTATTTCTCGAGTGAAATATAAGAAACTAAATTATAATTTGTGAACATAGTGATATTTAGGTAAAATACAATTGACAGTATTGGTTAGCATTTGGCTTACAATTGTTTTACAAATACGCGCTTTTATAGAGAAAGACAAAGAGTCATCGATTGATCAGTGGTTTGTGTGCTCACTTATAGAGTCTATGATGTGGCCTACAGTGGCTAACATTGCACCTGCTGTTAAGCTTGACAGACCTAGAGAGTTTTTCTCAAGTGGAAAAGTACCTCAAATTCTGAACAAATTCATACATATTTTAATATATCCATCAATAATATGTAAGTCCTTAACAAATAGTATTCTGTGAATACTATTAATTTTCAAGATATGTTAGATAAAAGTTAACCAGCACTTGTAATATACAAGCCAATGTGCAAAAATCATGACATGTAAATAAAGTATAGGAGATCAGGTCATGCCATTCTGTATAAGATTTTAATTTGTAAATTATCTTAATAGTATGTTTGGATCTGTCTTCGTAAATAAATTGTTTTATAAATAAATATGTACAAAAAACTAAACCAATTTCTTAGCCTGACACACACACAGATACCCCCCCCCCCTCGCCCACATACACACACAGGATACCTAAGTAGCAAGATTTTTAAAATTTTACCCATCAATTTTTACTATATTTGGTGATTTTACTCAATGCTATTTGGATTTTGGAGAACAATCCCTTTCGGGTTGGTTAAACACATACTTGTATGGCTGAGTCATTGAAAATCTTACTAGTAGTAGTCAGATTTTACCGAGAAAAATGTAATAACTGGGCAGTCTATACAGAGTCATTATAAGATTTTTTCGCAATAGTGTGCAGAAAACACCTATTTTCCGCTCACTTATTGCGAAAAAACTTGTACGCAACTCGTGCGGGACGATTTCCCGCACTCGTGCGATGGACTTGCACTCGTGGCCGGTGATGGTAATTCGTGCTATGCGATCACACTCGTGCTCTGCACTCGTGTGCTCAACTGGCACTCGTTCCCGTCAACTCCGGCCACTCATGCGAGTCAATCACGACTCGTGCGGGAAATTGTCTGTTCCGCACTTGTTACGTAAATAACTATTTCGTAATAGTGTGCAGAAAATAGTGTTTTCCATACTATTTTTAGTGCGGCACATCAAATTTCCCCTACTGATCATGAAAAAAGTGTGTGGAAGACTATTTTCCGGTGTGCGGCAAAGATTTTTTATTTTCCAGTGTGCGGAATAGTAGTTTTCCTACGAGTTTGCAAAGTCTCTGTTTGCGAACCGAGAGGTTTGCGGCCCGAGCCGAAGGCGAGGGACGTAACGAGGTTCGTAAAGGAGACTTTTCGAACGAGTTCCGG
>NW_019379596.1:275591-324570 GCF_000648655.2 Copidosoma floridanum
TTTTAATAAAATTAGGTTTATTTGTATAGTTTTAAAAAATAAAAATGATTTTTTTTTTTGAAGAACGATTATTTTATTTATTTTGTAGTTCTGCTTTGAGGCTGCCACCCCTGGACCCCGCAGAACCTATCTTGTGAGTTAATTATTTTCGACTTTCTGTTCAACTATTTTTTAATAATTTAAAAATTTATTTTATTAATATTAATTGTATCCAACTCATACGGATGAATAATGCAAAGTGCATAAATTTCAAAATCATTATTGAAATTTATTCTACTATTTATATCAATTTTCCTCACACATATTACGAAAAATGTTGTACGTAACTCGTGCGGACGATTTCCCATACTCGTGTGATTGACTCGCACTCGTGGCCGATGCGAGTAACTCGTGCCCTGCGATCACACTCGTGCTACGCACTCATGCGCTTAACTGGCACTCGTTCCCAGCAACTTCGGCCACTTGTGCGCGTCAATCACAACTCGTGCGGGAAATATTTTATTGCGCACTTGTAACGTAAATAACTATTGTGTTGAAGTGCGTTGTTATTAATCAAGAAGCAAAAAAAAATAAAAATGGTAAAAAGTTCAAGCTCATTTTCGTCTTCTTCATCTTGAAAGGGAATGCAAGAAACGTAGAGAGAGCATAGGAATGTGAAAATATAAACTTCCATGGAGGCATTATTCTCTTCTCTTTTTTTTTCTTTTTTGAATTCACAAGTCGTAGATACAAATTGATGGGTAGATGGATATATGGTCTCTTTATATAAAGCCAATAACGCCTCATGTACATAGTTCAATTCTACTGGGAAATACTTTCTGTTCCAGTGTTACTTTTTCTTTTCCGAGGGGACCACAAGACTAGACTATAATTAACTGTTCCAGTATTGTATGCAAGCAAAATTTGTTGACAGTCTTCTCATTTTTTTGTTATTTTTATTTTACCTACTTCTAAAGCACTGATCTGTATTTCGTGAGCATACTTTCATTGACGTCATTCATGGTGTAGCTAGGGTGTTTTATGTTCCACGTAAGACGATATCGGTCCTATATGCACGTAAATAAGGAAAAGAGGGGCAGAAATAGCGATTCTGCCCTGTAAGCTTATTTTTACTATCTTTATAAGTCAGCGTTTTTTTGTCATGTGAAAAAGAAGTAAGGAAACGTGTTTAGATCTTGTGAAAAGGTACTATTTTAATCATGCTTGTTTTTGTTTTCTTTTTTAGATTTAGCTAAAAATGTTTAATATAATTAGGAAGTGCGTTATGATATCCTTTTTTACTACGAAAACATTGGATTTCATCTAATAAGTAAGAAGTTACTTTTTAATTTCTATTTTTTCTGCTATATATTTGAAACCTACTATGAGTTACCCTATGTTAAATGATAAATAAGGTGTGAGAAGTATTCAGACACGTGCAGTGAGAATATTTTTATATTTATACCTTAAAAGATTTTTTACGGTCAACTTATGTTATGTTATATTATAACCATGATTTATTTTAACATGATATGATAAACTTTTTAGAACGAGAACGTATGTTTCATACGTTCACTGTAAAATTAGATAACGCAGTTACATTTTACTTATAGCTTGATCTTACAATAACCTTACATACAATCAGATACAAGTTTTGGTCTAGTTATTATTTTTTAAGATAATACATGTATGGTATAGTATCACTCTAGATCATTTTATCCGTACACACTTATTTTTTTAAAATTATTTCTACAGCTTACATTAATAATTTAGTTCTAAAATTTTTTTTTTTAAACCCACGAAACAACCATAAGACTTGTTTTAACCAACCACATCACAAATAAAAGACTTTAATCATGTTGCAAGTAATATCAGGCATCAAAGATAGGGGAGCTAAAGAGAAGGACAAATGAAAATCTAAAGTAGCAAGTACAGATAAAAGTCCAAATAATATAATTAGAGCTAAACACAGCCCTTTAACTGAATTGAAATAGTATATTACGATACTAGTGCGCTCTCCGTTCGGGTGTGAACTAATACGCGTGCGTCAACCAAGTTTCTCTGCACAGATGTAGCGTATATTACTTTTCGACAAGAGTGCCGCGGGGCTCGACCAAATCAATGTATATGAGAATAGAGACTCATTGTCGTCGTTCGATCATATGTTGTTAGTTTAACTGTAGTTTCCCCTTTCAAGTAAATCTTAATAGTACATTTTAAGTCATCGAACGTCTATAATATGCATAAAATATGTTGAACATCAAATTAAAGGTTTTTATTAAAATAAAAAATGCTACATTTAATAAAATAACATCATGATTTCAAGTTTTACATTTAAGTTTAGGTAACTTTTTTTTTTTTTTTTCATAATTATTGACATTACCAGTAATGTTACAGCTATTAAAAACAAAAGAAACTTGTCCTCTACCATTTTCAATAGTGACAGCTCATCTTCTTTATTGTGAGATGGTTTATGGCGTTTTCTTAGTGGTGATCCAAATGTAGCTTGTTGAGTATCCGTCTGTCTATAAAACTCATTATTATGGCATTCGTCTCCGTTTATTGGTTGTCTGTTATCATCTGCTGATTCTTGTCCAGCGTTTTGCAAAGACATTCTTACAGTTGATGGATGGGTTCACCTCTTCCGTCGACCAGCAAAGCTGCAGATGTCCTCCTAAAGCTATGGCCCGTGCATAAATGAGTATTCGGTAATTGACCCATGGTATTTATACCCATCGGCTGGCGTGTACATCTTTCATATGAATAATTTAAAAAATCTTTTGTGTTTTTCGATGTTGTTCGTTCTCAAGATCATATACTTTTTACGTATATCATACAATTCTCCGCAGATTAAAAAAAAATTAGGAACATTGTTCTTAGAGAATGGAATCTGTACAGTTAACATGTTTTTATGATCTTCGACGTCTGTTGTTGATATATTTGTCAATTCTACCCTTCTTAAACGGACAGTGTTTAAAAAAAAAAGTTACAATTTGAGGTTATACAAAAAAACAACAAATTAACTTTTTGTACTAAATGTGTTCCGTCGCGAGCTTCATTACAAAATTTGCTAATTTTGTCTGCAGTAAACACTTTAGATTTCTTATTTATATACTTAGCATTTTTCTCTTTCATACGCTAAAAAAATCTCTTCAACCAACAAGGTTGTTTTCTTGTTGAACGCCAAGACTTGGAACTATTGTAAGCTGCAACGTATAGTCACTTAGATTTATCTGGTAGTAAATCAATGGAAATTTCTTTGGCTGCTGCAACGACTTCAGGAGGAATTTCTTCTCCATAATCAGATACATCATCTTTATTATACAAACCATTGTCATCCATGTTGACTCAAAAAAAACTCGCTTGCTAGTTGTGATACGTGTGCCTGCTTCCCGCTACGTTTTTTGACTTAGAACCTCGATCACTCTCGTTAATTATTAGTAAATTCCATTCTAGGTTACTACTCTACTCCGCATACTTTGGCATGTGTTATGAGCAGAGAGTACTAGAGGTTAGAATTCAAATATAAAACGAGTAAGCGATTCACACGTACACTATAGGTACAGACCTATACAGACTGTTATACCGACGACTGAAAATTTTCCCACGCACGCTGCTACAAACGTGTGGAAATCTAGGTTTTTAGTACCACAACAGATGCCTCATAATCGAAATAAATTTCCTTATTTAGAGCTTTTAAAAATATGTTTAACATATCATAGATCTGCGAGCTTGTAAAGCTAATGAGAAGCTTGATGATAATAGGAAGCTCTTGCTTTCACTAAATGAATGTGCCAAACGTCGTGTTAAAGAATAATATATTTAATCTGAGCATTGAGATATTTAATAACCTAGTTTCTTTCAATGTATTAATTTACAAAGGAATTTCCAGTACAAAATTTAACTTAAGTTGTAATTTGTTTCTCAACGTTATTGTTTAGTTTTAAACCTTATAACTAGTAATAATGAAAGCAGGATATGTATTTAAAATATTTTTAAACTCTTTGTTGGTTTGTTATTGAGTAGCTGACTTTGAGATGAATTTTTTTTTTAAATTTGAATTATTTGTAACAAATTTATTAAATACTATATTTATAGCGATACAAATCAGTCGAGAATCTCCAGTAACTTTACATCAAGCATGCGCTTCTTGATACTTATTAGATGTTTGTAACTATTCTTCTTGTCAATCATATAAAAAGTAATTTCAATGTTTTGCATTGAACAACAAAGAACTACAATAAAGGTCTTCTCAAAATAACTTGTAATTTCTCTAACAACAGTGCTATTAAATCTTCGCACAATTAAATCATGTTATGTCCATGGTATGATTTTCATATTAAAATGAACTTGAGACAACGATTATTTATTTATTGAAATGAATTTCAGAGACAGACGTTGAATACAATATAAACACTCGGCAATTCAGGAAGTGGGAAATGCTCTTTCGAAGTCTCCACACTTTTACCCATATTTTTTTTCTAGCTCACCTCTCCACCAACAACATTGCTTCGCCTTCTTTCACCACCGCAAAAGAAGTAGTACATGCAGCACGAAGGATTTCGCTCTCCGGATTACGGAGTCGTGCGAGTAATAGCATTTCCGCCACCCGAGAGAAAACGTTTCCTGCATGGGAAATGGACTTGGAAGCACTTTAAATAACGTACGTTCGATCTTATTTTCGCAAATCTTCGCACCTCGTGCTGTTCCTTTGATCCCAAGGGTAGTATTTTTTTGGCTCAGAAATCGAAAGTTTTCTTTTCGCTTGCAAGGATTATTGGTTTTTAGTTTTCAGTACTCTTCCATCACGTACTTTGCTATTTTCTTTTTTCTTACACCATGTATGTTGGCATGTCAGTGTTAAGTTAGTAAAACGATAATTATAACACGGAAACTATCGATCACAATGGTGTATTTTTTTCTGTAGCTATAGATCAATTACTTACTCAAAAATATATATGGTTTGCACCTGAACTATTTGAATGTTTTACATATTATACAGTTATATCAAATTGACTTTGCAAACTATCAAACAACCAAAAAAATGAATGGATACCCTCAAAAGGCCGTACATTGCTTTTCTCAATATCATTAATTTTTTATACATGAATAAAGATATCTTTTTAGACAGTAATTTAACCAAGTCAATAAATAGAAGTTATTAGAACTGTAAGTAATGTACGTTCATTTCTATTATTAATAATCTGCTGAGAATTTGGCATTCAAAACGAGTCTGACCAAACCATGATACTATCAAATTTTCTACTTAAGCTTCTATTTGCTATGCGCATCTATGGTGCTGCCCTCATTGTCATTAATTTCTTACGTTAAATCTTATAAAGCAAAATAGTTGAAGAGGCCGCCGTCGACAAAAGTTCTTTACATTCTCATAAGAATATGTGTTAAAGTGACAAGTAGTGCTAAATGACAGGCGCATAGTGAATAACCATTCCCAAATCTACCGAAACAGCTATAATTTAATACTCGTATTTCATAGCATACAAACTTAAGAAATCCTTAATATCAAAATATATTAACATTTTTCTGTTGTAGTATTGCACAGTCACATTTAGAACGAAAATCACACGGATGACAACAAAGATTTGAACAATCAAAGTTTAGTGGGACAAAAAATCGTCAAGTTTTTGTGGTGTTAACATTTTTTTTTTTTAAAGATGTATACTGAACTAAAAATAGAGCGACGTAGGATAGCTAAACGAGACAGGAAAGAGACACAATAAAAAAAAGATTTAAAAAAGCGTATGACGCAGAAAGGTGGAGGGAAAAAAGGAAGGAAGGAAAGTAAAAAAAGTGAAGTTTAGAGGAAGAAAGAGATCAGAAGGGCTGGAAATGTACGAGGTATATTACTTTCTGCGGAGCAGTAAAAAGTTACGAAGGAGGAGCTTAAATGAGTTGAGCAACACTTGCTCGTCGAATGCGGGTACGGAAATTTTTTTTTGTTTTTTATGTCTTACCGTGTCGTAGCGAGGGAAGGTGCGTGAAAAAATAAAAAAGTGCGCTCCTTGATTGCTGAGCCTACTTTGTCCTGTAGTATCTTTAAACGTCAAACCACAATTTTTTCTCTCGGTTTTTCTTTTCAAAGTAATACAAAAGCATAACATGTGCATTAAGCTCACTGAGCAGTCTTTAGTTTCTCGCTTGTAAACTATAATTGGTGTTATGTATACATCGCTTTTGTGAGAGAAATTATCTCGTTATCAAGCTGATTTCGTTTTAAATTCTTTTGCATCCTAGTAAATCTTTGATTTGCCTTCATTTTTCAAAAGTCTTGTTTTTTTGTAAAAATAAGACTTTTCATTTCCATAAAGTACATTTGTTTGTAGTGAATGATAATGATAATATTAAAAAATCTACATGACGAAAAAATGTAAGAGATTTAAAAACAGTAGGTCACTATGTAAGATAACTATGTAAGAGTTTATTTATTTAGGAAAAAATTAGCTCGTGTAATATTTTGCATAATAGTAGAGGTCACTCTTCTTACAAACCAAAACATTTACGTACAAGACAAGAAGAATTATTTAATGAATAATGAAGTTACACAACTTATTGTTAAAAAAAAAAAATTTTCCAAATTGGTTTGAATCAGAAACAGTGTATTTAATTTTAATTGATCTAGTTTTCCGACACCTCTTACATTGCTTACAATAATGACTTTTCTCCGAAGTCCAAAATGTTGATGTTACTCCTTCAACCCTCTTAATTCGTATCTCAAGTTCAACTCGACTTCAAATCCTCTTCAACTGCTTGTTTAATCTTATCTCTTACTTGGCATATGGTGCACTTCAAGCCTTTTGTTATCGTAATGTGAAATAGCAAGGGCCAGAAAGTAACGAGATCTGCAAGCCTTTCGCTCACGGTAAGCCTGCAGCTATTCAAATTTTCGCAACTTCTAACCACTTACCGCCAAGTACCAACTCTTATCAGCAGCTTTTCATAAGCTTTCTCAATCTCCCACTTTAATTGTCCAGTAGTTATTATCGTGTTCAGACTTTTTTGTATTTTAAAAATTTACCATCCATTTAAATAATCTTTAAAGAAATATTTTTACGTTTGAATCCATGAAAATTAAGATTACAACTTCCTAAAGTTCTAGAATCACGTTTATGTGTCAAAGGACGGATTCTCTTTTTATAGTAATATTTATTAATTTACAGTGCATCTGCATTTCTTGATTTTATTGAAAATAATAACTTTGTATCACGTTCGATGGGTTTAAATCATCTTACGTTTAATTAATCATCGGTGTAGCTCTTTTCTCTGTACTGCATTTGAATTTTAGACCTCAATTAGAAATTATCTATTACAAATGTTTTAATTAAGAATCTTTTTACTCAGAATACGAATATTTTATTGGTTTAGAGCTCAGTTCATATTATTGTTATTGCTATTATTATTATTATTATTATTATTGTTGTTGTTGTTTTGTTGTTATTGTTGTTGTTGTTATCATTATCATCATTATTATTATCATTATTATTATTATTATTATTACTATCGTTATTTTTACTATTTTTCTGATTAAAATGACTTCAACCATTGAGAGCTGCAAGAATTTGAAACATCTCTGGTATGAGTATTGCAATCTTGATTTCAATTGTACTTGCAATTGCAATGTAGACTTTTTTTTTTTTTACATTAAAGAAAACATGTCAGAAATACTTAAACGGTAGCCTTAAATTCAAGCATTCTGAGGATAGATCAGTTCATTTATCTAAATGCACGAATTAACATGGTCCTTGACTTTCACCAAAGTGGACAATTCATGTCGTTAGAACGATTTATACTTACGGTAGAAGAGCAATAACACGCAACGGACGAACTTGTTTTGGAAAGTTTATTTTACTTTAAAGGATGGGATCCAACTTGCTCTCGCTTGTCACGGTTATGGTACTTTTTTCAAGTTCATTTCGTTCAATATTCTTTCGGCTAAACTATCTTTGGCGATAAAAAATTTGTTTATTAGCAGATCGTTTTATTACTTTTCATCATGACTATACTTACAATCTGGATTATGTGTTACGTATTTGGTACTATATTAATCTGATACTTTGGATAAATTATGAGATGATAAATTTTTCTCATTTGTTCATTAGTGTTTTTCAACTCACCAAATTTTCTCTGTTCCGGATCGATCGAGCATATGAATATTTTTGTGTGAGATCTATAAAATTTTTCTGTCTTGTATGTATAGTAAAATGAGAAAAATGTATTCGAATGTCAATGATGAGCATTGTCATATTGAAAAGATGTTATTGATTTTGGTTTTAAAAGACGTTCAGTCTGCAACAAACTACATTGACTAAGTGTCACATTCGTTTTTAACAATGCATTTTTTTTATTAGATAATTATCTGGAGATGGTTTATTTCTTTGCACGAAGCTAATATCCGAATAGCTCGTTTTATTTTCGATTCATCGGAAACATATCATCTAAGTTTAAAAAAAAAGTGTGAAATCAAAAAACAATTTTTTTTAATCTATACTGATGGCTAATAAGTCATTTCAATAGATACCTTACAAAATAAGGTCTATATTATGAGTAGTACCAAATATGAGAATTCTAGAATCATACGGAAAAACATTTTTAACAATACAAGGCATAAGCTCTATTTTTCTAATTGAATCAAGTGCAATAATTTCGTGTTCAACAATTCACTAGTGAATAAAAATGCATTAGAAAAATTTTTTCCACGTTCAAAATTTTCTTTGAATCGATAAATTAAAGACTACGTATAGTGTATGCTAATCAATACGAGAACTGAGAAAAAGCTATTCATCACTAGACAGTGTAACACCCACCGTTAAAAAAAAAATTGTTTGTGCAAAATTTTTGGAAGATACGCAGAGCAGGGGGGCAGCGTATCAGGATGTAAATAACTATTCTTTAAAAATACACAGGATTTATTTAAAAAATTAGTTCTACATGAGGTGAATAGTGTAACAAGACATTTTTTTAACGTTTGATGTATTAACAAACTTAAAAAAGACGTTTTTGTCAAAAATAATCTGTGATTAATGCATTTTCAGCTGATTTTATCTATGTAGCTGACAAGTCATTTTCTGTATTTTATTCTATAACTGTCGACACAAGTTTATTTTTCTGCAACGATTAGTTGTCAATGATAAACAATAAAGTGATTTGTGAAAAAAGTTTTTAAAAAGGTTTTGGTGCTCATATTACGGAAGTTGAAGCAGTGACACCTACAAAAAAGAGCTGAATTTAAAATATAATCATGAGTTGTTTTTTTCTTGATAATGAGTCCAAGCTAAAAGATAATTTTTTTTTTAACATTCAAATAAAACCTACATTTAATATTAATTNAATAGACGCAGCTATAACTGTCAAATACATAAAGGTGGAAAAATTAACAATAACAATAGACAGTCTGAAAAGGATGCTAGCATTCGGGATGTCTCACAACACTTCTCCTCCCTACCTCCTTAAAATTTGATCATTACTCTAATTTTGTTTGATATTATTAGTTTTTTTTCTTGCTTTAATTACTCAAACTTGAATAAGCTTTGATCCTGATGTCTATGTAGGCTAATATATGAACAAAGACATTGATGTCTGTTAGGTATGGCTTATGGAAAAGTACGTTTATGTCAGTAACAATCATTACAAGACACATGACATAATTTTTCATAGTGTTTGCTTACAAAGAGTTGCAATAATTGATCTCAGGGGCTCACTTTCTCATGTTTGAACATTAAAAACTGGCACTTTTAAAATGCACATCGACAAAAACAAAGTAAGTTATTGTAGTTGGATGTATGATAACCAAGCACACATTAAACTACAGGTATATGAATTTATCACAAGAGCAACTGTGAGCTTCAAAAATCAAATTATTTCGTGGGGTACATAACAGTTAATCACAATAGTTTTGGACCTTGAGGCAAGAATATTCAACAATAACAAACTAAAAGCCTTCTTTTCGTCAATAAATACATCACTATCTGCCTGTAAAACACGTACACCAACAAGTATTATACCATCATGTGGCAAAGCACGTACGTATTTACTATATCCCTTCGCATCCCTCATTTTCTAGGGATTAATTCCCACGTACGCGCGCTAAACTTGGCCCGATCGGTCACTCGTCCACAACGTAATAATAGTACGAAATGCGCGCACGTGTACGATGCGACGTGAGTCTGTCTCTAATTATGTTAGAAGCGTGACCAAAACTTCGTGACATCGGATTCTATTCGAAAGTTTCGAAGAAATATATATTTCTTATCCTATAATATACTTATTTACCCTCTTTAGCGACGATTATTCTATCTCATTTCAGGATATGTTCAATCCTGATTTGTCCATTATATTTTTGTATCCATACACACGTATGAGTCCTACAAATCAATAAAAACCACAAATGTCAACGTAAAGTGAAAGAAACAATTGTGAAGTACGGTTCAGGAGCCGATTTACATTCTTTATTTGAAAGCTAAGGACTCAGGATCCGTAATATATTCATGATGAAGTAGTTTTAACATTAACAAGAGACTTTCCAATTACAAAACATACAAAAATAAAATATTAGGTCAAATACAATGTTAAAGTATTGAAAAACTATTAATTAATAATTCATTGAAAATGTGATAAAATTACATTAAAACACAATGGTATATTTATTGAAATAGTACACTTCTAATAAACAGATGTAACATTTTAGGATCAACATAAATTCTGTACTAGAGAGTTACAAAAATGAATCTTCAAACGACTAGTTTAGGACGTTCCAAAAGTAGTACGTAGATTCGTTTTCCAAAAGTCCGTTTGTCGATTTAAACTTAAACACTGACTTATATCTGATTTTACAGTTTCAATAATTCAATTTTAAATAAAGCCATTCAGAAATGTTGAAGCTTCACAGCCTGCTGAACTAAGGTAAGGCCACTATTTCTTGCTGCCCTTTCAGTGGGTTTCACGAATGACGAGAATTAATGATCATTTTGGGATACACTGATGTAGCAGCAAATGCTAAGAAACTGTGTATGAGATATTGTATACGGAACTTCAATGGAATAAATTTAAGCTTGCACTACACAGGTGTTGTACATATTCAAATTTTTGGATGCCTATATAACAAACCTTCGTTCGGCTTTCGTGCATTTACCAAGTCTAAAACAAGCTTGTCTAAAATATATCAGAAAAATATTTTTTAGTTCGATATTAGGCATCTTTCCCTCAACAAGTGTTGCTTAAAAATTTTCAGTACCCAACTATATAGCCCTAGATTTCTGGTCATTAACGAGCAGATCTCTTTTGATAGTCCGTAAGGAACAGTGATGAAAGGAAGAGAGGTCCATTTTCTAGTATGCAATAATTGGGCAAGGAATTACTAGGCGAGATCCAGCCACGTAATAAACAAGCTGGTACATAAAACCATGATATGTTTGAACTTCAAATGTATTTTTGACAGGTGGTAATTATGATAACAGAGAAAAATGCTGGAATAAATTTGTTGGCTTTGTACCAGTGCATAGCAGGAGCTAAAGAAGTGGAATAAGAGTACATGTAGATCATGGTGTATACAAAATCCTGAATGGGTGGGCACGTATGGTAGATTTTTCGAAGTATTTGTGTGAACGTTTGTATGCAAATATATAATACTAGCGGGTTCTTTCTCACTCCACTCCTCTAGTTCTGCTCTGATTTTCTGTACTGTACAAATTGCACATTGCTGTTAGCTTTCATTCTATAAAGCTGCTGTGATAGTAGTACCGCATTTAGCTCTTACTCCTATTTCTGGCTTTTTTTACACACCAGATACTCACAATTCATTAGTGCAAAGAGTTTTCATTACTTTTGATTAGTTGAAAATTAGATTTTTTTCTAATTTTAGAGTACGTGTATGTAACGAGAGGTAGAAGATCCAGCAAAAAAATAAATGAACTCTTTCTTTTTTAGATGTATATCAAAGGGTCCGTATTACTGGTGTGTCAAACAGAACAAAACAAGTAGATGACCCTGTATACATTCTTTCTATTTCTCGCATTTTGATAACAGAGCCAAAATAAAACAAAAAAAAGGGAACAAAGAATCAACCATTATTCATGCGTTGTGTCCTTGCCAGCCTACGTCCTCCCTAGTTTTTGCTGGCACATAACGAATACTGGTTGTTTGTTGTAGCCCTGTTGATATAGACGATTAGTCGTTTCTACATCTCTATATGCAGGGCATCAATTTTCAGCTGGACAAGCAAGTCCTATTCTACATTACAACTGTTGTTACGCACTGTTTGTACCTTTACATGGAACTGGATGCCTATTCCAGAATCTTTTTTTGGAGTTTACGAGGACCATTTACTATATAAGTGGATCGAAAGTCAATAAGGTTTCGAATTAAAAACTAATAGACATAATCATAAGCATGATCTTGTGATGTGCACGTGCTTGCATGCATAGAAAAGATTTCAAGCTGGCTATAAATGAAACGGTCATAGTCGATTAGTCAAGAGCAACAACTAGACGCAACAGATGAACCACTCAGGCTGGTGGGTGTTTTATTCTCGCAGAGCACTGCCAGGATGTCGAGAGAGTGAGAAAAAACTTGTTGGCAGTTTTGCACTTTCTTCAATTTTTTTTCTTCTATCTAGTAACTGTCAACATTCTTTTGCTTTCTTCTGTAAAGAACAGATAAAAACATTTGAAAATTAGAATGTTATTACAACGCAATATTAATGTGTTTTTTTATTTTACTATGATGAAAGGACCATTATGCAAAACTCTGTGTGGCTTTGCGTTACATATAAAGAACAGTACTGTTTAATAATACTCAGTAACTCTTAATTCATTGATGAAAGCACCTCTTCCTAGAACTAATAGAAGCATGGAGTTTTTAAAAGATTCCTTGATGTTTGTGTTAATGTATAAGTATGCACATAGTGAATGTAGTGCAATTATTTGTGCCATATAATACTCTTTAGATTGATTTTGATTCAACTAGGCATGTTTTACTACTTTTTTAATTGTTACCTACACAGACAAATATAAACCCCAATGTATCGAATTAGGTTTATTTTTATTTTATCATCCATATCTTTGAGTAATTAGCTAATTTAATTAATAAGTTACCCCTTGATTCAATATTGCAGTGATGCTTTATTCTACTAATCATGTACAGTTGAATGTGCAAATGCTGAAATAACAAAAACAATAGCGATAATAATCGTAATGACAGAGATGGTAGTAGTAAAAAGAAATTAAAAAAAAGGAGTTGAGAATGGAAATAGACTAGCACATCGTTGTTATTACAAGTGCGTGGTGATAACGAGAATTCTTGAAAGAATTAGCTTTCGTACGTAGTGCAGGAAGTGTGGATACATCAATCGGTATATTGGAGTTGTTGTACAACGTGATGTCCTTAATTGTTATCACCAGTCTCGTTCGACGATTACAGTATGAGAAAGGTTATAAATGTATTGGTGTATCCTAAGCAAGTACGAGTTTTTACTATACCCATCTTTATGACGCTGCTGCATATTTGTGAAGAAAAAAATAGAAATTGAGATAAAGAAAGAGAGAGAGAGAGAGAGAGAGAAAACGAGAAAGGGGAGATGACGAAGTATCATTTTTCAACACTAAGTGATTAAGGATGAGGTTCGAGTATGCCTATGTATATGTATACATATATATGAGTGACTGCATAATTACGGCTAGTCAGCCGGATACAAAGAACATAATGTCAACTGCGTCACTAAGTACAACCCCGTAGTTTGATTTAGTTTAATTATTTACTTTAGTATACTATACAAGAAATGTGTAAGTTATAAAAATAATAAAAAAATTGTTTTTCTCTTATCTCACAACTTTATTACCAGAGCAACATAGTCCTGGAGACTCATCTTTACATTTTTTATCGACAAAAAAACAAATACATATTCTACCTGTTTAAAAATCTGGAAGATTTAAAAGATTGCTGTGAGGGTACAATAAAAAGTTGATCCCTCACGTAATGGATTCTTTCTTTGACGATTTTGATACTGCTGCTTCAATCTCCATAAATGTTCCACGTCAGTTTCTTGACGCCTAAAATTGCAATTCACCCTCTTGCAACTTTTGATGTAGAGATCTTTCCCAACGTCTCCTGGTATAACGTCGAAGACGTTGGTGTCTAAAGCACCTTTTTTATTTGCAGACTCAGTTGTTTTGGTGATCTTAGATGGGGGGATTGGTTAGTGATACTTGACCAGTGGAGACTGTCCCGTTGGCTCAAGTTTTTTTTTCCTACATAGCTGTTATAGGTTTGCCCAGCGCAGACCTTGGAGAGGATCAGTGATTCCTGGTTGAATGCTTAGAGTCGAGAGGGTAGTATAGGGTCGTCGGTCACCGGGTTTTCCAGCCTTGCGAAGAACAACTCCGCAGGTGACGTCTGCCAGTGAATGACTGACTTGTGTTATAGTGGCCGTCTTTAGTTAACATAGTCTTTTAGTTGAGGAATCGCTTCCGGAAATGGTAGTAAAAATGTATTTGTTGGCAAGGTAGTTTAAATTTTGGTGGCCCTTAAAAGAATCAATGAGATTGATGGTTAAGTAGGGAACGTAAATACTTATAATGGTCCTGAAAAGGGCCAATGGTGAACTTTACAGCTGTCCTTATTATTGTTTTTGATGATGAAAAGCTGGCTGTAGGGGTCTAATTGCGTGCTTCGGTATACGCAATAGCTTTCGAGATTTACAGTCATATTATACCTTTAAACATCAAAAAGATAACTTTCTGTTTTATTTTCGTCATAAGATTGGTGGTGTGACGGTAAATCACGAACCGTATTGCGTATATTAAAGCACGCAATTAGACCCCTGGTAGCTTGACTCTTACCCTCGAAGTCTCTGTGTACGGAGACCGTGATGGAGGGAGGTACGCTGTTGACCAAAGAATATCTCGTTTTCGGGCCGTTCTCCGGATAACCAACCGCTCATCGTTAGTCGGAGAAGTGGGCCTAGAGAATATCTTCTCTGTGGATATGCCGTTAGGATGAACACTGAGTACTGAGAAAGAAGCCGGTGTGGCTGCCCGTGCTTCTCAGGGCTGTCTTCCCTGGCTTGCATTTGTAGTAAAAAATTCTCTGACAGCACCAAACCAGAGGGTGGAACGACCACATTACTCTAAATAGTTGGAGCAGGTTGGGCTCTGGCTAGACACGTCTCCTGATATTCCGCTGGAAACGTTATCCGTTACAAAATTTTTTATTGGTGGCACTCGTCAATCCTGAAGGTTCAGGGTGGAAGTAGACCTTGATCACTTGCCATCATTTGAGAAGAGCGTCAGCGGTAACCGGGATATTCCCATCTGCATGACTAATATTTACATTCTCGATGCAGTCTGATGTACTGCTAGCAGGTGACTGCATAATTTTTCGAGATACTCTGGCCTATTATAACCACACTTATTTAATTATGTTGCAGGTAGCTTCGATTTTATGCCGACGCCACCTAACAGTTCCTACTGAACTAAAGTTAAAAGCTGGCGTATTTTTGAAAAACTTTGAGCGTATTTATTGCTATTGTTATTAACTTTTTAAGGATAAAAACTGTACTCAAACCATCTAGGAAGTGTCAAGAATCAGTATGTAAAATTTCAGCTAGATCTGTTGAGTAGTTTTCGTGGTTAGCGATTACGACAGTTTTAGCGACTTTGCTTTATATAATAGTAAAATATTTGAGCCTACCGATTTCAAAAGAAATAGTGATGATAATTTTAGAGTGGTCTAATAATATCAAAAATATGTAAAATTGTATNTTACATTACAATGAAAAGAAAGAATCACTCAGCTATATGTGTCAGAAACAAGCAAAATCAAATAGGTATTGAATTTCCATTTTTAAAATAAAATGAAATGATCAAAATTTCGTTTCATTCTTCTTTTTAAAAACTAAACTTTTATTTGTTTGTGTTCTGTTTACCAATATTATCATTTCTTTAAACAAAAAATTAAGAATAAATAAAGCCTTACTTGGCATTTAATTGACTTATGGCTCGTGATGTAGCTTGCGCTTCAAACAAAAAGAAATTAATAAATAATTTTTTTTGGATGTACATTATCACTTAGTTTCAAAAAAAAATGTTTAAAAGCAAAACCAAACGATATCATATTTTTTTTCATTTGTTCCGATTCATTATCAAAAAAATTAAACAAACCAAAACAATTCGTTGTAATCGTGTGTTTTTGACGAGTTTTTTTAAAAAAGTGACAAACATATGTTTAACTTTATTTCATTGAGAAAAAAAAAAAAGATACAGAAAAGTATCGTAAAAGTCCTTTAATTTCAGTACTGAAGAATGGTATCATAGGTAAGAGCATCTTTCTTGTGTAAAAGGAAATGTCATACCAAACATGAAAGGAAGCACACCTTATGTACAGCAGCACATTTATTTCGTGTATAAATGAGAAAACTTATTATAGTGCACGTCCTTTGGAAAAGAAATAGGTATCCTAAATCCCTTAGGAAGTTCTAGACATTACATTTTATTGCAAAGTTAAAAGAATGACTCATCATCCTGAAACATCGTCAAATTTCCCATTCCTTTATTTATTTATTTTTTTTTTTTTCATGAGTATCTATTTTCCCTTCCATACCTCATATACCTTCTTCCTTCTCTTTTAGTTTTATGATTCACCCACACACGTATAACAAATCATCTCCCTCACATCCGAATCGTCTCTGACTTTCACGCGTAACTGAATTCAGAGCTTGATCCCCTTCCTCCTTTTTTTTTTTTCATTTCCACTCCCCGCATAATCCATGAAAGCTACGTTTGCCCGCGTGCACAACAAGTTTCGAATGAGAACTAAAAACTTCTGGCTCTCTTTTTTCATCTTTTTCTCGAAGGTCCCTCCATTGTATTGCTCAGCATCCTCCTCTGCCCCTTATATTACATCCTTCGCGCAGTTTAATCATGGAACATTAATCCAGAGGGTGGTTGCAAAAAATGCCGCTCGTAACTGTTGACGCTAAAACTTTCAGAGAAGGAAGAGGAAGTACTAAGAGCGAGTTGAATGAAGAAGCATACAGCAGCCTGGCTAAATATAGTGCACAAAAAGAAAAGTACAAACAATTTAAAATATACATATGTCACATTCACTTAACTGATAGATAATACGAATGCCAACGAAGAAAGTGAAACTCTAACTTGGTTGTGAAGCTGTGATAATGTTTACAATTCCAATTAAGATATTCTATAAATGTTAACCTCAACGAGTCTTTGTTCTAGACATGGCTGTTTTATGCATAAGTTGATTTACTGTGCAAGTAAGATACGTGAGCATCGCATATTTAGTTTTAACAATTAATTGATTCCATAGTATTTATAAAGACGTGCTGTGGTAAATAATAGTCTAAATACACGTAATATCCTATTGAGTTTTGATTGTCTATTTCTTTTTTTTACAGCAGTAAGTCTACGAAATTATAAATTTTAGACAATAAGTAATGTGTTTTGTCTAACGTCAACTCCCACACAAATCTGTTTGCACAGACTATTAGAGAAAATTTTACGCAAATATCCTTCGTATACTGCACGCTAACCCTAAGTTTGTCTAGTGATGGTAAGCGAGGATATGGGAACACGTGTGCGAGGAGACATTGGCAGAAAAAAGTCACTTTTTTATGCATTATACTCTCCATCGCTGTTATGTTTGCATTCTTGAAAGCTCTGCTCTTGAGAGTATTTTCAAGCTTTCAAGAGTGTAGAAAACTAAAGAAGCAAAAAGTCGTAAAACGCCAAGTTCTTTGTGCTTAACTCAGATATAATATCGCCTTTTTTTAACGAATAATAAAGAAATAAAACATTACAAAGTGCGAATTGAGTTTTTTTGATTCTTTATGTATACAAAGATGCTGCTAAATTTTTTTGTATTTCTTATGTACGCAAAGGTCTTTTACATTTACTGCAGGTTCAAATCATCCAAGATAAAAATTCGCGTGTAAGATCAAGTAAAGAAATAAAGTTAAAAATAAAAAAAAATTGTTTTTCAAATCGAAAATTTTAATAAAATTATTAATCAATAATTACTCTAAGACTTTTAAACATTTAGTCATCATTTACATGTGAATGATCCTTATGGTCCAAGGATTCTTGAAAAATAGTTTCCTTATAACTTGTTCATCGTTTGTTTGCTTGTTGTAAGAATTGTCCAAAGTTTTTTTTTTCTGTATCGTGCTAACTTTACTACAGTGTTTTACAATTCGTAAAAATTAGAAACTTTGACATTTAATTAAATTTATGATGCATCGTAAGTTTTGATTAAAAGTTTTTAAGTATTACCCTTAAAATGACAGCCCCATCGATGTATACCATCATAAAAGTGCAGTCTTACTGAAGTAAAAAAAAATGATTTGTTCATTTCATGGGACAACTACTAAAAAGTTAAGTATCACACATCACTCCCAAATAGAATTACTTGGACATTCGCATCTGTCGTATATTGTCGCTGTTAGAGCGTATAACAAAAGTACTTTGAAAAAAGATGTAAACATGGTTAGAGTCAGACGCTATTTTACGAACAGGATTTGATAATAAATTCGACGAGGACTGTTAGCGAAGTACAAAGCTTTGCTCCTAGAGTAAAAATGTGTTATATTCTATGTATCACTATCTCCTGTTACAATTATAACTTTGATAAACAGTGTATTTTTTTACCAAAGAATATTGCGCTGAAAATCAAATTATCTGAGATTTGATTACAGAACCATCAGTTCACCAATTGTTTTCCTTTCGAAAAGAAATACATTTTTTCAAAAAATTTTCCAAAATATTAACAAACCTGATACTGTGACTAAGGTGCATCTACAGTGTAACGAAAAATTCCGTTTGTCTAGTCAAGCATTAAAATTGAATATTCCCTACTCGACACAAGAAGGACAAATACTATACAAAGTGAGGTAAAACCTAGATGATGAGTGAGCTAAAGTCAGCGAAGAGCGACAGTCCTAGTAATGGGTTGATATACAGGGAAATAGGCTCGTAGCGTACATCTCAATGTCCTTTATCTGTGTCTCTTCCAAAACCAAACCAATAGAATCATTGCAATGAACATTAATTTTGTCTATTTTCATAAGAGATAAACGTCTGTTGTACTACCTTAGAATTCATAAAATTGAATGAATAACTAATTTAACTCTAATTTTGGAGCATTTACATCTCTTGTTTGTTTTTTGTACCTATATAAATATATTAAGGATGACTTTTGGGCTCGTACCCTATAAAATTTGTTTTTCCATACATGTACTTAATATCTCTTCCCGTTGTAATTAGGTAAGAATGTTACCTCACTACAAATAAAGGCATTGATAATTCATCGAAGAGATGACAGCTGGAGCGAAGACTACTTGTAAAATGAAGTTGCCGTTGCAAATAACAGATAAATACTCTTCATCGTGATCATCCAAAAACTTTTCCGAAACAGTTCGCGTAAAAGTACTAGTATTGCTGATACCAAAAACGTTTCTATCATATACTGAATTTCTTCCTATCATCTTCTAGAGATCCAGTACACCTACATACAGTACGTACGTATAAACTATGCTCCATGTATACGAGATTTTATACAATACTTTGTTTCTTAAACATGATAGTTTAATTAAATAGTGTGGATTCATAATTATCACGGTATTACAATACTTATTGTGAACGTCTCATATTTAAGTGTGATATCTAATAGAGCCAAGGCTATTTGAATTCTAAGAAATACGTGCACTTGAAAGGCCGTTGAATCAGCTTAATATACTTAAAAATACACACCCAAGGTGTGTAAAGACCTTGGTCAAGCTATAGAAGCTTACAACAGATTTGAATGAAACTATCGAACTTTTATGTTTGACCGATCTAATAAAACAGCAAGTTTCACGAGTTCATTGAAATAAAAAAGTTTTTAATAAAGTTAATTTTCATTAATATTTCTAAATTAACTATGATATTGATCAATCCAATATAAATTTTGTGTTAAATTAGCGATGGATTTTTTCACTTGTCTAAACAGTAAATTAAGAGAAAATCGTTGTAGAATGTAAAAAACAAACTTTGTCATTTCATAACAAATTGTGTTCATCCATGTTTTTGCTAAAGATAGTAGTTTTCAAAGAATCTCATAGTTTTAGATCACACAATTCGATAAATTATGTTAATAAAACATATAAAATGTGTTCATACTCTAAAAAAATACTTGATATTACTAGGCATTTACGACGTTCACATAAATTTTTTAAATGTTTTTTTAGGCTAATTTTTAGATAAAAAAAAGTCTTTAAGCCACCCTAATCCACATCAGTTGTCATGAGAAAGAGCTATTCGATACTCTTTTATCTACAGTTACTGTATAGTTTAAAAACAAAAAAATGCTAACTTTTTTCCGATCACGGTATTTATAAAGTGGAATGGCAAAAGTTCTATGAAATCGCTATGAGTACCTATACTCTCTTGAGCTTTTTTTCATCCGTTGTGCAATAAAACGATATGCATGTGATATCGAAAAAAAGAATCAGTTTCATTTATAACTGCACTATGCAGTGAATAAAACCCTCGAACAGTACAGTCACGTTAAATTTTTTTTTTCCTCCCTGTATTCGCCCACTTTTTTCAAACAAACAAAGTCATTTCACACGAGCAGGTCGAATAACGGCCGCACTTCACAATATCCGATAACTTCCATTGGAGAAGTAGATGTGAATGAGGGGCAGTGACGTTATCTGGAATAAATGCGACGAGTGTAGCACAAAAGAGAAAAAGCGGTCCTCACAGACAAGGAAAACTTGATGTTCATGTATAGTTACTACGGGGGGATCATAGGAAAAAAAGGAAAAAAATGAGACATCGATGCACTATTAAGGCCGGCAATCTTTCGGTATTACTAGTGTTGCTTTTATTTTTGGAGAAAAAAATAAGAATGCGAGAGTTACACTGGATGTTCTGTGATGGGGAAGCGAATTTATTGAATATGTGAGTGCATAATCCAACAAAGTTTTGAAAGTAACATGGGGCATGCAACTTCTTTGATGAAATAATTAATTTATCTATTCCAAAAATGAATCTAAAGCTTCAAGTAAATAATTTCAAAAGACATTTTTGCACAACAAGAAGCAAATATTATACAGACAGTTGTCAGAACAATGAATTTTAAGTCAGCGTACGTTTGAAGGAAAAAGTGTTATGTATCGTGAAAGTGTATGTTATTATTGTTTGTGTTGTCATTATTGTTACGATAATAGTCTATATCATCGTTTATGATTTAAAAATCAGTTACTATTATTATTATTATTATTATTACTGTTACGGACGTCAGCTAGCTTTAGTTTGAAAAGTCAATGTCCTCACATGCGCGCCGAAAGGCGCAAATTCAGGTGGTCATCAGCACCACGCCACCACGAATCGCTCCTTAATACCCCTAGACGATTGCAACAATACTGTATCAGCTCTATTAAACTCGGAACCCCTACTTACATGAAATTCCATAGGGGTCATCACTACTTCCAACACAATGGTAGTGAAAAGCTATGTAAAGAAGAGAACAACGTCTAATCGGCAGTTGACCAACAACCTACAGGGTAACTAGATGTAAGCCTTTAATAAAGAATACACTAAACGGGATATTGTCTCCTTACCTTACTTACCTATAAATGGCGGAAAAGAACCCTTACAGGGACATTAGGGATATAAGTCTGCTATGAAAACTGATCCCACCGCTGCCACCGATGTTACAGATATAAGTATAGGATATATTATCCCTAATGTCCCTGTAAGGGTTCTTTTCCGCCATTTATAGGTAAGTAAGGTAAGGAGACAATATCCCGTTTAGTGTATTCTTTATTAAAGGCTTACATCTAGTTACCCTGTAGGTTGTTGGTCAACTGCCGATTAGACGTTGTTCTCTTCTTTACATAGCTTTTCACTACCATTGTGTTGGAAGTAGTGATGACCCCTATGGAATTTCATGTAAGTAGGGGTTCCGAGTTTAATAGAGCTGATACAGTATTGTTGCAATCGTCTAGGGGTATTAAGGAGCGATTCGTGGTGGCGTGGTGCTGATGACCACCTGAATTTGCGCCTTTCGGCGCGCATGTGAGGACATTGACGTTTCAAGCTAAAGCTAGCTGACGTCCGTAACACTACATAGCATAACAAATCTTTTTGCCCAATCAGCCAAGCTGTTACTCTAGTCATATCACAAAGTCCTTGATGAAATAATTTTAGTTTCTATAGCTTATCATTTTTTTTTAGTCACACTGGCCATTGAACCGTAGTACTGCTATTACTACGTCGAAGAACACACAATTCCAACGACCACGGTTAAAGAATCCGTTGCCGTAACTTTTGAGACACATTGATCACAACAAACTTATATGGCCGAAANTTATTATTATTATTATTATTGTAATTATAAAAATGTGTAACTTTTATTGTATGTATTTGCGTGAACGAAAATACTGATTGTAAAGTATCTTGATTTTACCTTTTTTTTTAATACAGTGAAACCAGATAAAATCATTTGTCTAAGAGGGTCAAATGGAAATATCTATCAGTCACTAACGAAATCAATGTGCAATAGATAACGATATCTGTAAATGCCTGAAGAATTATTTTCAAGTTAGACAATGAATCTCTTTTAACCGTATCAACTAATTTATGATACAATATGACAGAATGTCTATGATAAGTGATAGAGCATTTATTTTCATAGTAAAATATGTATTCAGTTATTATAGGATGATTATTTGAAAATAAATATGTAAAATAACATGAAGTCAAGTATATGACTGATAAATGTTACTTTTGATTAAGGTACAGCTGAGCAATCTTTTTTAAAAAAAAGAAAGACACATCATTGGCAAAGTATATCACTACTTCCTTGATAGATAGACTTTTTTTTTAAATCAGCACTAAAGTAATTAAAAATCCATACAAATCTGGACTGATTAGGGTACAGCAAGTTACTCTAACTAAAATATCAATTTTTAAGGTACTTCTACTAAATATCAATTTTTTTTTATTAGAAGACACATTGACTAACGGAACCAGTGACATTGTTTTAACAAATATATTGTCATCAGAATTGGTGGATAAAACAATAGTTAACCTACGAAAGAGAGCAAGCTTCAATAGACGCAGCTATAACTGTCAAATACATAAAGGTGGAAAAATTAACAATAACAATAGACAGTCTGAAAAGGATGCTAGCATTCGGGATGTCTCACAACACTTCTCCTCCCTACCTCCTTAAAATTTGATCATTACTCTAATTTTGTTTGATATTATTAGTTTTTTTTCTTGCTTTAATTACTCAAACTTGAATAAGCTTTGATCCTGATGTCTATGTAGGCTAATATATGAACAAAGACATTGATGTCTGTTAGGTATGGCTTATGGAAAAGTACGTTTATGTCAGTAACAATCATTACAAGACACATGACATAATTTTTCATAGTGTTTGCTTACAAAGAGTTGCAATAATTGATCTCAGGGGCTCACTTTCTCATGTTTGAACATTAAAAACTGGCACTTTTAAAATGCACATCGACAAAAACAAAGTAAGTTATTGTAGTTGGATGTATGATAACCAAGCACACATTAAACTACAGGTATATGAATTTATCACAAGAGCAACTGTGAGCTTCAAAAATCAAATTATTTCGTGGGGTACATAACAGTTAATCACAATAGTTTTGGACCTTGAGGCAAGAATATTCAACAATAACAAACTAAAAGCCTTCTTTTCGTCAATAAATACATCACTATCTGCCTGTAAAACACGTACACCAACAAGTATTATACCATCATGTGGCAAAGCACGTACGTATTTACTATATCCCTTCGCATCCCTCATTTTCTAGGGATTAATTCCCACGTACGCGCGCTAAACTTGGCCCGATCGGTCACTCGTCCACAACGTAATAATAGTACGAAATGCGCGCACGTGTACGATGCGACGTGAGTCTGTCTCTAATTATGTTAGAAGCGTGACCAAAACTTCGTGACATCGGATTCTATTCGAAAGTTTCGAAGAAATATATATTTCTTATCCTATAATATACTTATTTACCCTCTTTAGCGACGATTATTCTATCTCATTTCAGGATATGTTCAATCCTGATTTGTCCATTATATTTTTGTATCCATACACACGTATGAGTCCTACAAATCAATAAAAACCACAAATGTCAACGTAAAGTGAAAGAAACAATTGTGAAGTACGGTTCAGGAGCCGATTTACATTCTTTATTTGAAAGCTAAGGACTCAGGATCCGTAATATATTCATGATGAAGTAGTTTTAACATTAACAAGAGACTTTCCAATTACAAAACATACAAAAATAAAATATTAGGTCAAATACAATGTTAAAGTATTGAAAAACTATTAATTAATAATTCATTGAAAATGTGATAAAATTACATTAAAACACAATGGTATATTTATTGAAATAGTACACTTCTAATAAACAGATGTAACATTTTAGGATCAACATAAATTCTGTACTAGAGAGTTACAAAAATGAATCTTCAAACGACTAGTTTAGGACGTTCCAAAAGTAGTACGTAGATTCGTTTTCCAAAAGTCCGTTTGTCGATTTAAACTTAAACACTGACTTATATCTGATTTTACAGTTTCAATAATTCAATTTTAAATAAAGCCATTCAGAAATGTTGAAGCTTCACAGCCTGCTGAACTAAGGTAAGGCCACTATTTCTTGCTGCCCTTTCAGTGGGTTTCACGAATGACGAGAATTAATGATCATTTTGGGATACACTGATGTAGCAGCAAATGCTAAGAAACTGTGTATGAGATATTGTATACGGAACTTCAATGGAATAAATTTAAGCTTGCACTACACAGGTGTTGTACATATTCAAATTTTTGGATGCCTATATAACAAACCTTCGTTCGGCTTTCGTGCATTTACCAAGTCTAAAACAAGCTTGTCTAAAATATATCAGAAAAATATTTTTTAGTTCGATATTAGGCATCTTTCCCTCAACAAGTGTTGCTTAAAAATTTTCAGTACCCAACTATATAGCCCTAGATTTCTGGTCATTAACGAGCAGATCTCTTTTGATAGTCCGTAAGGAACAGTGATGAAAGGAAGAGAGGTCCATTTTCTAGTATGCAATAATTGGGCAAGGAATTACTAGGCGAGATCCAGCCACGTAATAAACAAGCTGGTACATAAAACCATGATATGTTTGAACTTCAAATGTATTTTTGACAGGTGGTAATTATGATAACAGAGAAAAATGCTGGAATAAATTTGTTGGCTTTGTACCAGTGCATAGCAGGAGCTAAAGAAGTGGAATAAGAGTACATGTAGATCATGGTGTATACAAAATCCTGAATGGGTGGGCACGTATGGTAGATTTTTCGAAGTATTTGTGTGAACGTTTGTATGCAAATATATAATACTAGCGGGTTCTTTCTCACTCCACTCCTCTAGTTCTGCTCTGATTTTCTGTACTGTACAAATTGCACATTGCTGTTAGCTTTCATTCTATAAAGCTGCTGTGATAGTAGTACCGCATTTAGCTCTTACTCCTATTTCTGGCTTTTTTTACACACCAGATACTCACAATTCATTAGTGCAAAGAGTTTTCATTACTTTTGATTAGTTGAAAATTAGATTTTTTTCTAATTTTAGAGTACGTGTATGTAACGAGAGGTAGAAGATCCAGCAAAAAAATAAATGAACTCTTTCTTTTTTAGATGTATATCAAAGGGTCCGTATTACTGGTGTGTCAAACAGAACAAAACAAGTAGATGACCCTGTATACATTCTTTCTATTTCTCGCATTTTGATAACAGAGCCAAAATAAAACAAAAAAAAGGGAACAAAGAATCAACCATTATTCATGCGTTGTGTCCTTGCCAGCCTACGTCCTCCCTAGTTTTTGCTGGCACATAACGAATACTGGTTGTTTGTTGTAGCCCTGTTGATATAGACGATTAGTCGTTTCTACATCTCTATATGCAGGGCATCAATTTTCAGCTGGACAAGCAAGTCCTATTCTACATTACAACTGTTGTTACGCACTGTTTGTACCTTTACATGGAACTGGATGCCTATTCCAGAATCTTTTTTTGGAGTTTACGAGGACCATTTACTATATAAGTGGATCGAAAGTCAATAAGGTTTCGAATTAAAAACTAATAGACATAATCATAAGCATGATCTTGTGATGTGCACGTGCTTGCATGCATAGAAAAGATTTCAAGCTGGCTATAAATGAAACGGTCATAGTCGATTAGTCAAGAGCAACAACTAGACGCAACAGATGAACCACTCAGGCTGGTGGGTGTTTTATTCTCGCAGAGCACTGCCAGGATGTCGAGAGAGTGAGAAAAAACTTGTTGGCAGTTTTGCACTTTCTTCAATTTTTTTTCTTCTATCTAGTAACTGTCAACATTCTTTTGCTTTCTTCTGTAAAGAACAGATAAAAACATTTGAAAATTAGAATGTTATTACAACGCAATATTAATGTGTTTTTTTATTTTACTATGATGAAAGGACCATTATGCAAAACTCTGTGTGGCTTTGCGTTACATATAAAGAACAGTACTGTTTAATAATACTCAGTAACTCTTAATTCATTGATGAAAGCACCTCTTCCTAGAACTAATAGAAGCATGGAGTTTTTAAAAGATTCCTTGATGTTTGTGTTAATGTATAAGTATGCACATAGTGAATGTAGTGCAATTATTTGTGCCATATAATACTCTTTAGATTGATTTTGATTCAACTAGGCATGTTTTACTACTTTTTTAATTGTTACCTACACAGACAAATATAAACCCCAATGTATCGAATTAGGTTTATTTTTATTTTATCATCCATATCTTTGAGTAATTAGCTAATTTAATTAATAAGTTACCCCTTGATTCAATATTGCAGTGATGCTTTATTCTACTAATCATGTACAGTTGAATGTGCAAATGCTGAAATAACAAAAACAATAGCGATAATAATCGTAATGACAGAGATGGTAGTAGTAAAAAGAAATTAAAAAAAAGGAGTTGAGAATGGAAATAGACTAGCACATCGTTGTTATTACAAGTGCGTGGTGATAACGAGAATTCTTGAAAGAATTAGCTTTCGTACGTAGTGCAGGAAGTGTGGATACATCAATCGGTATATTGGAGTTGTTGTACAACGTGATGTCCTTAATTGTTATCACCAGTCTCGTTCGACGATTACAGTATGAGAAAGGTTATAAATGTATTGGTGTATCCTAAGCAAGTACGAGTTTTTACTATACCCATCTTTATGACGCTGCTGCATATTTGTGAAGAAAAAAATAGAAATTGAGATAAAGAAAGAGAGAGAGAGAGAGAGAGAGAAAACGAGAAAGGGGAGATGACGAAGTATCATTTTTCAACACTAAGTGATTAAGGATGAGGTTCGAGTATGCCTATGTATATGTATACATATATATGAGTGACTGCATAATTACGGCTAGTCAGCCGGATACAAAGAACATAATGTCAACTGCGTCACTAAGTACAACCCCGTAGTTTGATTTAGTTTAATTATTTACTTTAGTATACTATACAAGAAATGTGTAAGTTATAAAAATAATAAAAAAATGTGCAATGCATGCAAAAGTCTTATTAGCGTTATTAGGATTGGAGAAAAATTAAAGGCAGATTTGAAAAAAAGAAAAAGCTTAAGTTTCAGATGGTGCTACAGAAATGCCCACTATTGCGGCTGTGCATTCATAACCTGAAGGCAATTCTGATATTTCTGATAAAAAAATTTTTTATTTAATGCATGGAGTTGTACAAATTAAAATTTGATTAAAACGCTGGATACTTTAACTATAATTCTTTAGTTTATCGTAAATATATGTTCAGTAGATGCAAAGTATGCTATAACTTTCGGTGCAAAAACAATAACGCAATGACTTATTTGTCATCAAGGTTTTTTTCGCACTTTTTCTCGTGAACGTGGTCTGAACTGTTAAGTAAGTACTCATCACGCACTAATAAATACTTCCTGAAAATTTTATTTAATTCTGTTTATAAACGTTTCACACTCAAACCTCCTTCAAAGTATATGTACCTGTAATAAAAGGACATTTTTTTCGAAAGATCGAACTAATAAGTTATGAATAAATACATAGGAACAGTGGATGCATTAATATTGTTTAAAATTGACTTCAATCTATACTTATTAAAGCAATGTACATGTTTTATAATCATTTAGTTCATGAAAACTTTAAAAGAACTTAAACTATACAAAATTGTTCCTCATAACATCATAAGCTTTCTTTAATGATCAAATATTTCGTAAAATTACATGAATCTATTAAAAAAAACATCAGAATAATAATTAAGAAGTCGTGTGGAGAAACGTCACATCATATCAAAGTCGTGGTATGTACTTAGTAAAATCGTATGCAATGAAAAAATGTTTTTTAAACACTAACGGTAGAAACAAAATCAGAAACCCGATTAATATTAACAAAAATGGCGATGAATAATGAACAAGAGTCGATGGGCTAGTAAAACATATTGCTATCCTCTTCCTTCTTTTACACCTTTTTTTCTGGTACTTTCTCCTGATTAAGCAATGTAAATATAGACTAGATGGTACAGAATTAGCTAATTGAATGCTTGGGGAAACAAAGTGCTGAAGACGCTAATTTAGAAAACATCTGTGTTTCTGCAATAAGGTCACGTTTACTCGATCAATTGTTCCATTGGTTAACAGAGTTGAATTTAGAATGCTGAGACAATCAGCTTTTATCTGCAAGAACTGGTATTAACGTAACCTCGCGAGCTTTTGTTACATTTTGTTTTTTGTTACATGACTCGACTTTGGTTTTTTTGTAAAATAAAGTTAGTATTGATCGAAAAAAAGTTTTTTTTACAACAAAGTGCTACCATGAAATCGAGATATAAACTCTAACGTTTATGAGTTAACAATTGTTGTTAAATATATTTTATATCTGACTGTACCAAATTATTGCATTATATGTATACATACATTGCAATGTGTAAAATAGAGAATAGTTATGGTTTTACATTTTTACTGCTTTCATTATGAGTCATTGATAAATAATCCTATTTTCTTCCCGTCAATGACTATAGAAACACAGACTTTTGACCTTGCAAAGAAGTAAGATCAATAGTTGATTCGGTCAAGTTTAAAATTATTTATTAAATCAAACAAAATATAAATGTATTTAAAAAAAAATTTTTTTAATTATTATTAGTTAAAGTAATTATTTTAAAGTTTAATTTCCAATGATATACAACGTATTACAATCATTCTTTATGAGCTGTTGAAGTACCATTTTTTTATACTACATACAGCCAATCTTGTATCATTGTATTAAATTCATAATTTAAAAAAATACTATCTACCAAATTATATGTAGCTGGTGATCTTTCATGCATACAATAAAAAAATATACCTAAGCTTAACTTACCTGACTCGATATCAAACACAACGCCTATAAGTATCATTTAGTTGAAGCTGCTTCATACTATATGTAAAAAGATCTAATTCTAATTTAAAGCAAACTTGTATGTACCTGAGCAACTGCATTCCCAGCAATTACCACTTTAATATAGTCTTTAATCAAATTAAACAAAATCAATTTTTTAGTAGTTTTCGTTGGATGAGTGTCATCGTCTCTATGGGGCTATTTTGTGGCTCGAGGGACCTGCTAAGCAGGACCCAAGGGACGCAAGGTAGCCATGGAGCGATGGCGCTTATGTGATAAATCCTATTTTTTCTACCATTGGCACACCAGCCTCTCAAAATGCCCGAGGTAGAAAAAATCTTTTTTTTTTGTATTTCCAGACTTTAACATAGAAGCTTAATGTATTTTAACAGATCGCCAATAGGATGTTTTGCTTGATTGATAAAAAATGAGTCTGCTGAATCAATACAATTATTAATTTTGGCTATAAAATTACTTTACTTTTAACCACTGAGGTATTAAATATTTATTCCCAGGTAATAATTCCATTTACTGATAGATCACGTACAGCCAGAAACTTTTTTTTTCTCTTTAAAATTTTAAATTACTAAGGTGAAAAATTAAAAGTCTGAAAGGCAACTATAGAAGTTGTGAATAACCTAGCAACTTTAGCCTTAGCTTTAGCGTTTTGCAGTGAGATTACAATCGTTTTTATGTCACTATAGAGATGCACTCCTGGCGACACCTCACATTTGATTATTCAACGCTTTGTCGATCAAATTAGCTCAAAAAAAAATAACAAAGTAGTCTAAATCGAAACTAAAAAAAGGAAGAGCGTCAGTAGCAATAAAGGATAGTAGAGCAGAGAAAAAGTAAAAGAATGCGAGAGTCATTTACCAGCACAGATGCTTGGTTTGGCATTCAGTTCAGCAACCAAGAGTTCAATTAGCTCTTTATTCTCCTCTTCCTATACATATATTCTTCCTTATCTTCGCTACTGCAGACGCTGCTATACTTACCTACTGGAAAATTTATCTGAACCTGCTGCTTTTTTTCCGTCAAGTACAAGAGGAGAGGTACTTTGCCGCGTCGTTTCTTGAAACGACACATGGTCAAAGGATACCCTTCACACTTACCAAGCTCGGGTGTTCCCTGCAGCACTATATCTATTCTACGACCACTACAACACTTTTCGATTGGTTGTAGTCTCTGTTTTCTACCATCAGATATACTACCACGTACATGGTGGTCATATAGATGCTCCAAATGGACAGCTCTCGTCGCTGTCCTCAAGTTCAAAGCAATTTATTGCTCCTTCTCGCTTACTAGACAGGACAAGATAATATGTATCAAAATAATGAGTGTTGCTCTAGAAAACCCTTGTAAAAACGTCTCCTGTCTTAGTCTTGACACATCAAAATCATGTTTTGTCTAGATCTTGTCTTGGCGAGGTCTTTTTACTTTGCACCCATAGTATTATAATTTGGTAAAATGTCTTTCAGCTCTATTTGATCAATATTTTATTTTTTTATTAACATTAAAAACTTGTTATTTCAAGAAAAATTAGAAGTTTTTCGATGGAACTTTTAAAACATTCGGTTACTTTAAGCATAATCGTGTTGGATTAACGAAAATATGTGCTTAAGACTCAATACTCTGCTAGTTGATGGTAACACTTGTGTCAAAAGCAAGAAAGAATGTAAATATAATAAAACTTTAAATAATTTCTTTCAATGTTTGTCTGAATAATTTCAAGAGATAGGATGTATAACTAGTAGTACTTGCATCTTCCCTTTCACCCTAGTAATTAACAGTTTGAAAATTTTTCAAAACAGTGAGATATTTTCCATAACATTCTCTGACATATCCATCCGCTGGCAGGGGAGAAGCAACTTAAAAAAAATTAAACTTTGCTTACATCAGAATGGATAACTTTTTTATGTCAGACATAATAATATATGAAAAACGAGATTCATGGTTTGTATTCATCCAGATGTCCTTATACTTACGTACACGTTTGCTATTAAATAGACAAAACTCATTTTGTACTGTTCATATCGTCTAGTTTACCGTTTGAAAAAGTAATATGATGAAGTAAAAGACAAATATTTTTGGCCCGTTGCACAAAAAATGATCATAAAACATGAATGTTTTAAACTTTTGAGATCCTTACTTGTTCTGTTGCAATTTGACATGGCTTTGTAGTATCCATGAACATAGCGATAAAGAACTGCTGTAGCATGGCTGTAAAAAAAGGTTTATTCATCTATCAATCAACCTTGCTTTATGTTGGAAAGACGTATTTCTTCGTTGAAAAATTACCTGCAGTTTGATTTTCATCCACTATTTCACATCAACTTTGTTTCAGCAGAAATAAACTCTTCTTCCATATTCTTCTTGTTTTTATTCTATTTTTTTGTTTAAAGATGTTAATTAACATTTACAAAGGAGGTTTAGGATTCAATAATATTGATTTTGTTTAAAAATGTTGTTGTTACAGAGATAAATTATTTTAGTAAAAGCTATTTGTACACCTAGTCAAGAGATTCAATGCGAAAGTATATGTTACCACTTAAAAATTTTTGAGTAGACAGATCTAAAAAAGTTTACAACATTAAAGTAAAATTGAAAACAGAATTCTTTTGCAGTAACAGACTCTTAATAATAAAAAAAGAAAATGAAGCAAACGAAAGCCAGAGTAATGTCTAAAGTTCAGAGAATACTTCCATAGCATATTTACTGGACGTGTAATTTCTCATCCATTATAAAGTTTTCCTTTGCAATGTTGTCAGCTATGCATGATATGGTTAATTAGGCGAGATAAAAGCAGTTTGCAGATCCTAATTCATCCAGATCGTGCTGACTCTTTCATGACCACAATTTTTAATTATCAATATATTATAATAATTATGTACAGACATTTGAATTCAAATAGATAAAATTAAAAAGTACTGAGATCAAAATTTGATTTTTTATACTGAAAAAAATGTAAAAAACACCCATTTTTCGCACACTATTACAAAAAAATTTTTCATGCTTCATTCTCATGTACGTTGTTGGAAAATAAGTAGTTGTAAAATAATACGTGAGTACTTTTTTTTTCAAATAAATTGTCACATAAAGTATAATCATTGAAAATATGATGATCAAAACGACTGTATTAATTGTATATTAATGAACTAGCGGCCCTCTGTCTCGGCTTCGCCCAAGACTAACTAAATGGAACACCGTCATGTGTTAACGTGTAAAGTGAAATGTTTTCAGTAAGAAATTTTACATCTATTCCTGACACTTCTCAGAACAAAAATCTTCTTATTAAAAATATATTTGTTCGCAATTCTTTAGGGCCAATGATTACTTTATGGCATAAGGAATGCACGGTACTTTTGAGCATAATCACATTTTTTGGTATTTTATACAACTTATTATTTGACCAAATAAACTGTATGAATTGCGAACAAATATATTTTTAATAAGAAGATTTTTGTTCTGAGAAGTGTCAGGAATAGATGTAAAATTTCTAACTGAAAACATTTCACATAACATGTTAACACATGACGGTGTTCCATTTAGTAAGTCTTGGGCGAAGCCGAGACGGGGGGCCGCTAGTACTTTTATATTTATACTTGAGAATTTATCCTGCCTTACAAAATTTTTCTATTTTGCAATAATCATTTACTGACGTGCTTGTAACAGTGATTTATATATTATGTTTGTGCTAATTTGACTTTGTTTACGTACATTTTCTGTTTTGTATTTCTGAGGAGAGACTTTTACAAAAGAAACTGCACAAAATTTTATTTTATAATTATAATTCTGAAATAAATAAAATGATAATAAATAATTGACAACGATTTCTGAACAGAAAATATTCTTTATTAGAGTTTTGGTTTGTTCATTTAAAAATTAAAGTAATGGTTTAAACTTTGGTATAGGAAATTATAAACACAACATGTTTATTATTCAAAAATCTCCACACTTTTATTCATGCAAAAACATAAACAGTGTAGTGAAGCAGCTGTTACGTGTCTATGTTTTTACATAAATCAAAGTGTAAGGGTTTTTGAATAATAAACGTTAAGTAGTTGTGTTAATTATTTCTCATACCATTATTTGAAAATAAATCTTCATCAAGTAGAGATCACAACAAACAAATAATAGCTCAATTACATTGTTATGAATAGCAAAGCGAAACTTGGTACAGTTAATAGATTTGAAATCGGCACCAGGAAATAAAGTGCTATGACTAACTATAGTTTATATTGTGTTTATTAATCCCTAAAGTATATGGAGTAAAAGCGAATAGGAGAAAAGTCCATCGTAATTAAAAAATTTATGTTGTACGATCAAATTTTATAACATTTACAATACAATCATGTATTTAATTGATAACATTAAATACTGTCAAATTTTTTTTCTCTTATGAAATTTAGATTTATTATGTAAAAAACTAATAACAATATTGTATTATTTTATTTAAGTATCCAACATCATAAAATAAAGCAATTAAGACACTTTATTCAGTTCTATTTAGGTCAAAAAAAAAAAAAAAAAAAAAAAATTGTTACAACATTACGAAATAGCAATTAACAAAATCATCTTTGTTTAAAAAATAATTACAAATCAAACTTTTATGAGTTATATTTCTTTGAAGTTCCTATTTTTAAGGTTTTTATTTAACTTTAAATATTTATTAGGAGAACATATATTCCCACTATCGTATTTGCAACAAAGATTTCATCGCCTTAGGTCACATCCGTCACTTAATGTTACTAAAATTTTGTCTCCTTTTATTGATTGACTGTATAATGTAAGTCTTTTTTTTGTCATAATGACATCAATGCTAATTGACGTATTCGTTCTCATTACTTAGAAAAACAAAGACTGTGCAAAATTACGTGGGATTGGAATCTGATTAGATGAACATTTTTTCTTTACTGAATTACTCAATCACAAAGTTTATGATTTTTCTAAAAATGTGGTAGAAAAAAAACTCTTACTAAGATAGTAAATGACAAGATTTATAGAGACAAACTTTAATTTTTTAAGAGAATAGTTGGTAATGAATTGCAATAAGTAACTATCAAACGTTTTGGTTACTGATTTTGTTAGACCTCTAGCTGTTTTAAGAAAAGAAGGTAACGACTCTTTAAAAACTTGACATATATACCTCACTTAGTATTTAAACCACAGAGAACAAAAATTGAAAGACAATAATACACATTTATAATATTTTAACGTGTTGTTTTCTATAATATCTTTGGTATTACACTCGTACATGTAAATATGTTTCCTTATTAGGTTACGCGTTTTATAGATTTTCTATATGATTTGTTGCCTTTTTTCTACTACATTTCCCTTACAAAAATTACGGTTTTTATACAGTACATCAACGTTCTTTACGATTATGATGAAATTACTTATAAAAAAAGTTTGCTTATTTTATTCACTCAATTCACAAAAATCAATATCAATACTTCAATTACGAGCTTGGCCAATAGTTACAATACTTTTAGGTACAGACGTTATACTCGGTATATTCTTAAAACATTTGAATGCAAGTTATTTTTGTCTCATTTTTAAAAATCTTTTTTTTTTTAATTCACTAAATGTAAGAAAAATTCAAATTTTGGTGTCATAAAAATGTTCTCATTTACAGCACGTAAACTATGAAACCCATGATTTTTTACTTACGGGCACTTTTTTTACGACATTTGAGCTTAGTCACTGTAACACATAGACCAATGAAAGTTTATAAAGTTTGATTGTTAACTACACGGTTATTGTGTTGTTAACAGTGTCATAAAGTGCCTTCAAGGGATGTTCATTACACCACCCTAAGTGTGCATATTTATTTTTACACTTTCGTCTGCTGATTAAGTTGATTTTTTACAACACTTTTAACCTGATACTGACTTGAAAAATCCTTCACTTCACTTATATCAGTAATGTTGGACCGAGATGTCATTGTTAATGTCGTCGTTGAGGTCTTGCGAACCAAAAGTCCCAGTTCATTTTCTTTATCTTCATCTTCATCTTCATTTTTCAAAGTACCTGATACTATGGGATCATTATTTTGAATTTGTTTAACACTGGCTTTAGTCTTACGCGGAAATACACTATTCTGCATGTGTAAAGTAGCGTTAATGTCCTGTCCTGTTATGCAGGTGCAAGCTTTAAGAAAACTTTTCTTGAAATTTTCGCTAAGAAAAGCATAAAGTATTGGATTTATTGCGCTATTAGAGTAGCTAAGAAAACCAGCCAATAAAAAAATAGTAATACTAATATGAGATTGGCATTGATTTGGCTCTGTATAAATTAATGCCATTTGAGTAAACCAATATGGTGACCAACAAATAAAGAATACAGCTATGACAGTGAGCACTAGTTTCGTAACTTTGCGATGAGACTTTTTCTTCTCCTTTGACTTGTTTTTTGGGCCCACTGTCCTTAATTTTCTGGTAACCAAAAAATAAAAAATTGAAATAAGGGTGGAGGGTGCAGCAAAACCTAGAAAAAAACTGTACAAAGTAAAGGTTTTCTGTCCTCCCTGATCATCAGGCCAGTATATGTTACAACTCATTTAGCCCTTTTGAGTTTCCATTTCGTTTGCGTACATGTAAATGGGTATCATAAAAACAGCGCTAAGTGTCCATGCCGAAATTGACACTATTTTAGCAATAAATGGTGTCCGGTGTTTTGTAGAAGAGATTGGATGGCATACAGCGATGTACCGATCAGCGCTCATGATTAATAAAAATATACTACTCGTGAACTGGTTAATGCTGGTCGTTGTCATGTAAACTTTACACATGATTTTACCAAATGTCCAAACCTTGAGACTCATGGTTGTAACCAGAAATGGTATGCCAATTAAGAAGCACTCGTCGGCCAGGGCCAGGTTAAGGATGTAGATATTCGTAACTATTTGCATTTTGGAAAAGCGTAATACCACGTAGATGACCAAAGTATTACCCAGTAGACCAACCACACAAATGATTGTGTAAAGGACCTGATGTAGTAACGAGAATATTGGCATGTTAACATCGCAGTCAAGCTGAAACGATGTGTCGGGGTAAGTATCGTTTGCAGAAGAGTTGTATAGATTTTCCGACATATCTTCATTATGGTGGTACTTCTTGATTTACTTTATTATTAACTGTTCATGAGGCTCTCTAGATGACAGTTAATCTTCAAGTTTTATCCAACTAACATTTCTGGCAGATAACCTTCAAATAATTTCAAGTACGTTTTTAAACTTTTTATTTTTAATGGTTATTAGCATAAAGCATTTCAAGAGTCCAAAAAATTAAGAAGGAGGCCAATTGTGCATCGCAATACTTGCATCATATTTAAATAAATGTGTGCTGAAGTATACCTCTTTTAGAATACCTCGGGACCTTTAAAGAGAAGTGCAAATGAAGGATATTGCATCGTTGTCATCTGAAACATAACAAAAAAATTGTAATTAATATTGTTAGCTGATACATTACATATAAAATACTTATGTATTCTTTTATGTTCATGACTATTTTGAAATCATTTTATAACTTTAGTACCCAAATTGTCGAAAACTACGTAAAGAACTTTTTAAAAAAAATAAAAACCATGGTAACTTTCGCTAAATCTTAGGGGAATTGGGTTACGCCCCTGAGTAGCGTTAAGGAATGCACGTATATGTACCCATAAGGCACCGTGATAAAATCTGCTGTTCTAACCTAGCCCAAAAAGCCGTGGCTATATAGACGCGTCCGACCGAAGATGCTGGGTTCAACGATAAGTGGGAACTTAGTTGAAAAAAAGGAAATAAGATTTTAAAAATTCAAAATATGTGGTGTGGTGATAGAGTGTGCTGTGATGTCCTTCTGAGATGTAATGAAAACCGGCATGGGGGGAGGGGGCAAAGAGAGAGAATCAAGGAAAATCCACTTCTGCCACACTTTTTCTCAACAATGACATTTCTCAACAGTTATGTAATACACTTTTACATATTAAGGGGGCTCTTTCACGATAGTCCCCAAACAAAGATATATCATTTCTTGTAAATAAAAGTCTACTGAATTGAATGGTGGTCTAAATAATATTTCGAATGGGTCAAAATTTTAAGAAATCTGAGCTCAAAGTTGTAACTATTAGCAAGTGTTCCTATGGGGCAGCGGGAAAAACAATTTGTTTTCGTTTATAATAAACCTAAATTAAATGTCCCAGCAGACTGAAAATATACGTTTTGTAGATGAAGTCTTTCTCTGTAATATGCTGTATTAAAAATTGTGGATAAAGGACCATTTTAGCGAGATATTTGTGATGGAAATAAATAAATAGTGTCCGGGAGGTCACGAGGTCACGTGGGTAGCAGACGTACTTGTTCACGACATATATATACCATATACCTATATATTACATCGCTATACTACACCAACACGAGTAGGGTACCCCCGTATGCACTAGACTGGTCAAAACAATAATTAATTTTTTGTACAAAGTTAAACTACACACATAAATATCATTTTTCCCACTTCATACGTTATTGAAAATATCATAATAATTTTCAGACACATTTGTTTATTGAAAAACAAAACTTTATTTTTCGTTTGTCTTTGACCTCGGCAGTAGTCGTAGGAGCCCCCTTAAACGTAATCATAAGAGGTCAATGGACGACAAATAATATTTACAGACAATTATTCTTTATAAGTGGATAGATCAGACCCAACGATGTACTAATGTATGAACTTGACACTAACAAATCACTTAATTACCAATTATAAATAATCTTTTCATTAGAGATTTGAGCCTATTTTTTTTAATCGATTTAATGAACAAAATATTTTCTCAATTAATCACGTGTTACGCTTTCCGTACTGTTTAGCTGTAGAAGCTGACGTTGATCACAATACATACTTCGTTTTTTCCGCATAAGCGAGTGTAGAAACTTTAAGTTAGTGTCCACAATGTGTCATTTATAGCATTGGATTGGCTCCAAAATGTGGTTTTTTTTATAATAAGGTTGAAGATGGTAGATTGTGATTATACTTTAGAGGTATATCCATTGCTGTGTTTACACATTATTACCCGTCAGCTAACTTCGAGTAACATATAAAAACAGCGCCCTCCAGCAAGGAACTCGAGAACGATTTAAAAATACTTCTAGCACGTTACCAGTATACCTATATGACCGATTGCAGACACGTTGGTCGGACATATAGATATACTGACTACAAACGCTAAGCTATTAACACATTAACAAGTGTCTTGCTTAATGGCATTTTTTATCTATGCTTGCTTCAAATCGACTATTTAACGAATTGGAAAACAAGAGCTCGGTGGTCGAGTGGTTAAGCGCGTATGAAGGCGCTAGTCATATTGAACATTGAGTTGCCAGGAGATACCGATGGTACGTGACCCGTCTAGGGGTATAGAGAATCTTGTCTCAGATTATACCCCTCTTTGCGAACGACCTCACCTCTTCGCACCCCTTGTGATGCACCGAGTGCACACACATTTTTTTGTAATTTAATCAATTGATTAATTCCTTTTTTTCCTTTTTTTCCCGATTACAACTAACATGGGGTCGAATCCCATCAATCACCATATTTTTTTTTCCCCCATGAATATTTTTATATTTGATTTTGATACCACAATACTCAAATGAAACAAAAATTTTGCAAAAATTTTTAAGTTTTTGCAACAAAAAAGGTTAATTAATTTTTTTTCATCAAGTTTATTTTATAAATTTAAAGTTTTAGCCCTATGCTTTTTAGTCTATAATTTCACTTGGTCCTTTATTAACAGTACAAACGATAAAATGTTCGTTGTGATGTTTACAATACATTTTTCAACAACATTTGAGATACTTTTTCGATCAAATGAATTTAAAAATATCACATTTAAATATAATCATAATATCAACGATATCAGTAATAGGCTTATGAAAGTTTTAGATTGTTATAGCTTTTAACTACAGCACTAAAAAATTGTCAGGAGAACAGATTTACTATTATTTAAGTAGATGATTTTGGTGTCTTTACCTAAAAGATGTTTATTAAACAACTTTATTTGTAGGGTGAACTTTATACTTTAAATATTTTTTCATGGGATCAAGGCTTTTTGAATAATTACTTCAAGAACTTCTTTAATCTAATGATAATGTATTTAATAATTTTTTTTACATAGAGGAAATAATGTATCGTCAAAAAAAGTATCTGAAAAAATCGTTGGAATTTTTTTTTAATGGCGTTAGAATGAGGAACAAAATCATGTCATAAAAACATCAGTGGACAGTGAAGGTTTGGTTACCCAAAAATGAAATTATACTTCTATGAAATTATTTGGCCAACAGTATCACAAGTGTAAAAAAATTTTCTGTGAAACAATATTGTGTACGAAGGTAATGCAGTTATGGTGGGAATGAGTGTATACAGTGTTAATTTATATTTCAAAATTCGAGAAATTAACAATTATAAACGATATATAACTTTACAATACCATATAATTTCTGTATCAGATGGCCAGTCCAAGACTACATATTTCATCGAATCTTCCGATGAATTCAAAACAACTTTCTACTTCCTATGCTAATAACATCTGTAACATTATCCTTACATCTATCACATACGCTCCCACACTTATTTCTAGTCAATATTTAATACCCAAAATGTAATTTTGTATAAAGAAATTAAAAAAAATCCATCCTGTAGTATTGCTTTCTTTAATAGAGTAGTATTACATGCCAGTGTATGTCCCTTCAAGACGTTCGTCACACATAGGTTTTTTCTACAGCTTTCATTCAAACGTCAAACGCATATTGAAATAGCATAAAAAATACCCACGAACATTGCAGTGCGTTTGACTGTACCATTATTTTATGTATGTTTAAATTTTAAAAAATCGATATTTATCATGTGACCTTATGAAAAAATCACGTCAAATGCTATTTATATGATTTAAAGGAATCTTCCAATGTTTTAGTTAAAAGATTACTGTAAGTGTTTGGTAAAACACTTTATTTGATATTGTACAAGCGGGTTGATTACAGCGTGAGAGGCGTCGTGAGTGTGAGCGGGACAAGCGTCTGGTCGTCTCGGAGAGCAGTGCTCAAGTGCCCGTACGCAGAGGCGGCTCCCGGCAAGGTGGAAGCCCGTGAGCGTGGCGGAAGTGCACGCAGCGCCTCGCTCGGCTGTTGCGCTCGGGCGCGAAACCAAACAGGTCAGAAACATAATACGGCCGAAGTTAGAACGAGCTGTGATTGNGCTCAAATCTCTAATGAAAAGATTATTTATAATTGGTAATTAAGTGATTTGTTAGTGTCAAGTTCATACATTAGTACATCGTTGGGTCTGATATATCCACTTATAAAGAATAACTGTCTGTAAATATTATTTGTCGTCCATTGACTTCTTATGATTACGTTTAAGATGTAAAAGTGTATTACATAACTGTTGAGAAATGTCATTGTTGAGAAAAAGTGTGGCAGAAGTGGATTTTCCTTGATTCTCTCTCTTTGCCCCCCCCCCCCATGCCGGTTTCCTTCACATCTCAGAAGGACATCACAGCACACCCTATCACCACACCACATTTTTTGAATTTTTTAAATCTTATTTAATTTCTTTTTAACTAAGATCCCACTCATTGTAGAACCCAACATTTTCTGCACTATGGTCAAGGTCCTTATCTACTCTTCCATGGGCGTTACCTGAGGTCTTATTGCGTGCTTCGATGTACGCAATTTGGTTCGAGATTTACCATCACACCACCAATCTTATGACGAAAACGTAACAGAAAGTTATCTTTTTGATGTTCAAAGGTATATTATGACAGTAAATCTCGAAATCTATCGTGCATATCGAAGAACTCAATTAGACCCCAGTAGTATTGTACTTGACTACTTTATTACACTGTACAGTTTGTTGGAAAAAAAATCAGATAAAAATATGAACACTTTTACCACGCTTAACTACTCGGCTATGATGGGATGGTACAAGCTTCTTATATCACGAATTTCTGACATCGTACCGATACTATAGTTTTTTTAAAGTCATGTTATTAAACTGACTTTATAATTTTTCTAAAAAAATTTTTATGTGAATTTATTCAGTGACAATTATTTGAAACAATAAAAGTACACCTAAAATTGGCAGATTGAACATGATTTTAACGTTCATTGTAGATTATGTGCTTAACCATACACTAATAAAACATTTTTTTATTTAGAATTAATTGTAACTAAATAAATTTACATAGCAATTTTTTTAGAAAAATTGTAAAGGCAATTGAATAACATGACTTAAAAAAAACTATAGTATCGGTACTATATGTACACAATTCGTGTTATAGCTTGTACCATCTCGTACATGCAGTCTACTTGTCTGTCAAAGTATTAAATTTATTTTTCAGAAGTTTAAAAGATCATTTGCCAAACTCGAGTCAAATATTTCAGCATAAATCCAAGCTTGAGATTTTCTCAATGCATATTTTCAGCCAACGTTTCGCCAAACATGAACTTTGGCGAAAAATTGTCCAAATGTAAAAGTTTCTACACACGGTATACCTATCTGTAAATATATATTTATCATAAGCTAAATAATTCTACGCCACGCTGCGCTGGGGAGGAAATTAGTTAATATATTGTTCAGTTTTCGTTAGTTTTTTTTTTTTTTTTTTTTTTTTTTTTTTTTTTTTTTTTTTTTTTTTTTTTNTGACAAAATCCTATGGATTTTTTTCTTAAGTCTTGCATAAACTCTTAAAGATTATTTAAAAATTTTTTTAGTTTTTGTTCTTTTTTTTTTTTTTTTTTTTTTTTTGCGATTTTCGGTGTGTGTACAGTTTTGTGATGACGAAAATATCAGTATAAAAAAATGCATTTGTGATAAAATAAATAAAATCTTTAACTTTGTATGTAACGTTAAGTACAAAAATTTGAAACGAAAAATTCAGATGGTACAAATCATATCATGTAGAACTCAACATTGAAATCCAGCTTGACCGAGTTATGACACCATTCATTCAAACTTTTACAATAACTTTTCTGTATCCTCCCTTTGCTATGGTAGAGATAAAATATAAAAATACACATCAATTTGGCGTTTATATTATGACACATATTTCTCTATTGTGTTATAAGTTTTAGCGTCACAGCTTTTTTTTTGACTGTATAAGTATTTTGGTTTGTGCACACGTATACGTTTACAGACTTGACCCTAAATGTTTCTACCTGTTGATAACAAGATTTCCAAAATATTCCTCGCCTGAGAGTCGATTTTTCATTAATGGTTGTGCATTCATTTTTCGGGGGAATTTTTTAATGAGATTTAGTTTCTACTTGCATACCAACAAAGATTTTATGTTTCAAAGTTTTATTAAACATTAAAATTGTCTCTTTTAAATGTGTTGTCTTTATTTTTTTGTGCTTATCAGCATTCAGAATAACTTAAAATAAATGAAAGATAGAAAATAGTGTAACGAGATGCAAAAGAGTAGACGTTGAAAATAAAATACTGGAAATGGAATGGAACGGGAGACGGGAGAAAAAGGAAGGCAAACAGTAAAGTTAGTATAGAGGAAAGGGCTGAAAAGAACGGAAACGTACGGGGTAAGCTTTCTGCGTAGTGGCAAAAAGTTGGGAGGGATCAAGACACGTGTGAGCTAAAACGAGCCGAGCAATAATCGTTGGTTGCTTGTGGGTATGAAAAATTCTTTCTTAATATCTTATCATATTATAGTGAAAAAAAGTGTGTAAAAAGATGCAAAACCTTAATTGCTAAGCATACTTTCTCAACGAGAATCTTCAAACTCCAACTAGCAATGTTTTTTAATGGTTTTATCTTATTCTAGAACTTTGAAAAAGGAATAACAGTCGTAGATTTTTTGCTCTTATATCGTGGAAACTATCAGAGGGAAGCTTTAGGATTGGAATAGCAGGCAATATAAACAAAAGGTGTGACCTAAAAAATATAATAAAAGTTTCAAATGTATACTATAAGCACTGTTAAGTGTACAACTAAAAGAGAAACTTTTGCTTGATCGAGTGAATTTTTTAAAAACTTTTTTTGTACGCGGTAGAATTTCCTTGTTTTCCTTTTATTCCTGAAATATTTCGTTTTCACTCTTTCGTATGGATTCGACTTTCAAGTACATAAATTACATTTTTCTTCATACACTAAAAATCGTGTGCATGAGACATTGTAACACGTTCACACATTAAAAACGTTCGATCTAAAATTCTACTTTACATCATAACATTCATAGTTGTTTTGTTAAATGACTTTCAACGAATCTAATCTACAAAACTTTGTAGTCAGCCACAGTGGTTGGGTCTGTGCTTCGACATAAAAACTTAAAAGGAAGATACCTACGCAGTAATTGATGGAGCTGCAACTGATGCTGATTTTATAACGATGCGCAGTAATACAAGCAAGGGATATTAAACACTAAAACAATACTTAACAAAAAAAGGTTACCGAACAGAAAAACGTTTGTCGTTTTAATCGCGTAAAATGTTGCAGATAAAGACAAAACAAAACTACTTTAATTTACATCGAATAATATGAATAATAAATAATTTAACACAGTCAAAATTTTCATGGCACAACAGTTGGGTCATTTACCCCTAGATCATTTTTGGGTACTAATAGTTTAATATGTTTAATTTTATTGGAATCTTGTAGGTCAATCAAAATATACGACAGTATTGCCTAAATGTTGGCATTGTTTATAATGCTAGGCCAGGTACACGACCGGTGCTGGCCTCATTTTGCCCCCAAAGCTCATGTTGAATCATATGAAAGAAAATAGTTAAAGTGGCCATCATTGGAAAATTCACCCCCACAGCCCATAAAACACAATGTTAAAGTGACTAGCTGAGCCAGCCCTTCCCTTCATCTTCATGCACCCAGCGGATAACACAACTTAAAACTTTACTCACAATCTTTAAAAAACCCGTAGGTAAGGTTTATTCAGTATTTTTGCATTTTCCAAAAATATTTGTCCACGAAAACAACAAAATTGAGATTGCGCCCCTTTATGCATGAGAACCTATGTCATCGTGATCTCTGTATTGTATTATCACCAACAAATATTGACGTATATGTATATTCGTTGTTATAACTCTCGTACCTCTTTTAAATAGTATGTCATGGTTAAAATACTTAAAGCAATCGATTTAATAATAGAACTATGTATATCATTTTATATAGTAATAATACGAGTGACTACATTTTAAAGTTGCGTGGCAAATTAATGCGTCATTTTAAATAAAAATNTTTTTTTGAAATTGGTTAAAAGAAAAAGAAATAAAATTTACAAATCTTATAATGTGAGGTGTGGAGTGGCGTTATGTGGTGAAGAGGGGGCCGTAAGTACGTCACGGGGGACGAGGCAAATTAATTCTTGCAGTCATATCCAAGGGAGTGATAGAGAAAAGGATACATAGCTTTTATAAAAGTGTCTTGTATACATTGCCCCATTTAACTGGGATTCTGGGTTCCAACACTAATTTTTCCCTTTCAAGCTGTAAAATGTAAAATTTATTAAATACATTATATCAATTTATTACATTTTTTTATGTGTCAGCTAGTTTGAAGAGATTAATAAATCTTGACTTTTTTCACGGTATTTGTCGAGGTACTTGCGACATGATAAGGTACTTCCTATTTTTCGGGAGACAAATTTTTTTCTGTGTGTGTGAAAAAAGGAGCAAGATCTATGTATCAACTATGTAGATCACCGTCATTTCAAGCTCCTCAGTATGCCGAACATTATCCAATGCTGAGTCCACGCATAGCACTCTTGGTAAGCTAGCATAAATGATTTTGCGTTATAGGTTTCAAAATTATTTGAATATTTATATCTAGAGGAAAACTTTTGTTTGGTACAAAGTAAAATGTTAAGCAAATCCAGATTACATATTTAATGCTGTTTGTGCAGTGCATCCACTACCGACTCTTTGGTTTTAAAAACCATAATTTTGCAGAGAAGCAAGCAAACGTTTTGTCTTTTCGAGAGGACAATGTAATTGGATTTTTTCTTTCATTAATTTTTGTCACGAACATTTTTTTACGACAGGCATAAAAATAAATGCTGACACGTTAGTCTTTAATTGACGAGTTGTGATCAAAAACACGTAAAAAACCTCAACGGTACGTTTTGTTCGCTAATGAAAAGGAATGATTTCGTACTTAAAAGAATTGAACGTTTTATAGTTCAAACGCTTGATTATTGTACATGTTATATATCTATAAAAATATTATCTTGTCGATAAAAGTTTATAAAAATACGATTGGATAAGATCAAAGTATCAAGTATGCCCGACACAATATTTGGTTTTTTAAATTATTTGATATGACTTATATTTAAATAAATGGTGTAAGAACAAATTAATTTTAATAAGCCATGTAGGTAAAATAACTTATCAATAAAACTTCATGTTGTTCATGTTCTAAAAAACAGTAGAGAAATTTGAGAATATTAACCAAGATGAACTCTTTATGTAGGTACTGAATTGCGTCAGTAAATTAAAATTACCAAAAGAAAAAAAAAATTTAGGGCACGTTCTATAGAAGTAAATTCTATCATTCGTTAATTGGATCGTTTGGTTGTTGAGTCAAATGGGAAGTTGATTAAAGTTAACCTAACTATTCTGATTCAGGTAGTAACTTGTAAAGTAGTTAACACTTTTCTCCTAAAGGTTAAGACTAATAATATTAATAATGACAATATAGGTATCTATTAGTATCATTTCGTTCTGTATTCGATATGTAGTATGCAAAAGGCTGCAGTGAAATTTTGTTTCCCGAAAAACTTTTTACAAAATTATAAAAAAAATGCTAAACACAACAACTTGACAATAAGGAACCTATAAGTAAAAAATATGTACAGGAAAAAAATCAGCAGTTTTTTAATGCTATATGGAATCTAGGGAATGTTTTTTTTTTGATTTCATAATTTGAAAAACTGGTATACTCATTATATGATGTAAGTATAACGCCATTGACCGAATACCAATTGAAATCACAAAATGTTTTAGAACAGGCATTATTCGATATCCATTACAGGGAATATTAAAAGTTTCTATTTCTCAATCCAATTTTTTACTATAATTTAGAAAATTTTTCATTATTACAACGGATATTGATTTGTAATTTTTCAGTTTTTAATAAAATGCATAAAAATGATAGTTCCATAGTTTCTTCAATTTTAATACTTTTGTTATTGATTTTTATAACTGCAAGAATTAATTTGCCTCGTCCCCCGTGACGTACTTACGGCCCCCTCTACACCACATAACGACACTCCACACCTCACATTATAAGATTTGTAAATTTTATTTCTTTTTCTTTTAACCAATTTCAAAAAAAAAAAAAAAAAAAAAAAATTTAAATATGAGTTAACCACCCTCCGTAGAAAATCCCATGAAGCGCGTGCCGCGGTCTATTTGTCCTGCTTCGCTCAATAGTGTATTACCATCGGTATGATCGTCAACGCGTACGAGGGAGTTCCTCCCTCTTTTGCCGAGCACTCGGGCGCGCCATTACCCTCGGATGGTGAAACGAGTTCTGTCCACCGAGCGAGAGAGAAATCCCAAAGGGGCGACCGGTCACAAGGGGGGGTACAAGTGTTGGTGTATATAACGCGATACCTGTCCGTCGTCCCTTTTTTTTTGATTTTACCGATTCTTTTCCCTATATGTAGCACCCGCTCAAAAGAATCTATTTTTATACACGCCGAGTCGCGCTGCCTCCCTTTTTCTCACCACCGCCAGCGTACCCCCTTTTCTGTAGCAAATATTGCCGGGAGGGGAAAGGTAGCTTTTTGCGTTTAAGAATAGCTCCGGGGCATAAAGTTGGGATTTCTTGTTATACATGCCCGATACTCTTGTATAACAAATTCGAGGCTCCCTAGGTGGGTGGGCTCTGCTCTTTCGAGTGAATTATAAAACATGGCTCATCGACGGTTGCGTTATCATTTATTTCTTGCATCGTAATATGAAAAGGTCAGTCACCGGTATGTGTATATAAATACACATCATGCCTAGGAAAGGTACGTTGTGAGGTGAAGATGGAAAAAAAAACTCAATTACCGCGTGAAAGTAGCCCGAGTCGAAGAAAAGGGGTGTAACGACGTCTTTCGTTTTTTCACCTTTTTTTCCCTTTCTTGATTTCACTCTGCACCGCAACTTACACACAATGTTATGGCGATACCAAAGAAGTTACAGAATAATAAAGAAAGGAAAATAAAACATTTATTTTATCTTTCAAATGCATATTGTCGTTAACAATAATTTACTTACNATACATAAAATAATGGTACAGTCAAACGAGCTGCAATGTTCGTGGGTATTTTTTATGCTATTTCAATATGCGTTTGACGTTTGAATGAAAGCTGTAGAAAAAACCTATGTGTGACGAACGTCTTGAAGGGACATTCACTGACATGTAATACTACTCTATTAAAGAAAGCAATACTACAGGATGGATTTTTTTAATTTTCTCCATACAAAATTACATTTTTGGTATTAAGTATTGACTAGAAATAAGTGTGGGAGCGTATGTGATAGATGTAAGGATAATGTTACAGATGTAATTAGCATAGGAAGAAGAAAGTTGTTTGAAAATAATCGGAAGATTCGATGAAATATGTAGTCTTGGACTGGCCATCTGATACAAAAATTATATGGTATTGTAAAGTTATATATCGTTTATAATTGTTAATTTCTTGAATTTTAAAATATAAATTAACACTGTATACACTCATTCCCACCATAACTGCATTACCTTCGTACACAATATTGTTTCACAGAAAATTTTTTTACACTTGTGATACTGTTGGCCAAATAATTTCATAGAAGTATAATTTCATTTTTGGGTAACTAAACCTTCACTGTCCACTGATGCTTTTATGACATGTTTTTGTTCCTCATTCTAACGCCATTAAAAAAAAATTCTAACGATTTTTTCAGATACTTTTTTTGACGATACATTATTTCCTCTATGTAAAAAAAATTTTTAAATACATTATCATTAGATTAAAGAAGTTCTTGAAGTAATTATTCAAAAAGCCTTGATCCCATGAAAAAATATTTAAAGTATAAAGTTCACCCTACAAATAAAGTTGTTTAATAAACATCTTTTAGGTAAAGACACCAAAATCATCTACTTAAATAATAGTAAATCTGTTCTCCTGACAATTTTTTAGTGCTGTAGTTAAAAGCTATAACAATCTAAAACTTTCATAAGCCTATTACTGATATCGTTGATATTATGATTATATTTAAATGTGATATTTTTAAATTCATTTAATCGAAAAAGTATCTCAAATGTTGTTGAAAAATGTATTGTAAACATCACAACGAACATTTTATCGTTTGTACTGTTAATAAAGGACCAAGTGAAATTATAGACTAAAAAGCATAGGGCTAAAACTTTAAATTTATAAAATAAACTTGATGAAGAAAAATTAATTAACCTTTTTTGTTGCAAAAACTTAAAAATTTTTGCAAAATTTTTGTTTCATTTGAGTATTGTGGTATCAAAATCAAATATAAAAATATTCATGGGGGAAAAAAAAATATG
>NW_019379596.1:328902-345760 GCF_000648655.2 Copidosoma floridanum
ATCAGAGGGAAGCTTTAGGATTGGAATAGCAGGCAATATAAACAAAAGGTGTGACCTAAAAAATATAATAAAAGTTTCAAATGTATACTATAAGCACTGTTAAGTGTACAACTAAAAGAGAAACTTTTGCTTGATCGAGTGAATTTTTTAAAAACTTTTTTTGTACGCGGTAGAATTTCCTTGTTTTCCTTTTATTCCTGAAATATTTCGTTTTCACTCTTTCGTATGGATTCGACTTTCAAGTACATAAATTACATTTTTCTTCATACACTAAAAATCGTGTGCATGAGACATTGTAACACGTTCACACATTAAAAACGTTCGATCTAAAATTCTACTTTACATCATAACATTCATAGTTGTTTTGTTAAATGACTTTCAACGAATCTAATCTACAAAACTTTGTAGTCAGCCACAGTGGTTGGGTCTGTGCTTCGACATAAAAACTTAAAAGGAAGATACCTACGCAGTAATTGATGGAGCTGCAACTGATGCTGATTTTATAACGATGCGCAGTAATACAAGCAAGGGATATTAAACACTAAAACAATACTTAACAAAAAAAGGTTACCGAACAGAAAAACGTTTGTCGTTTTAATCGCGTAAAATGTTGCAGATAAAGACAAAACAAAACTACTTTAATTTACATCGAATAATATGAATAATAAATAATTTAACACAGTCAAAATTTTCATGGCACAACAGTTGGGTCATTTACCCCTAGATCATTTTTGGGTACTAATAGTTTAATATGTTTAATTTTATTGGAATCTTGTAGGTCAATCAAAATATACGACAGTATTGCCTAAATGTTGGCATTGTTTATAATGCTAGGCCAGGTACACGACCGGTGCTGGCCTCATTTTGCCCCCAAAGCTCATGTTGAATCATATGAAAGAAAATAGTTAAAGTGGCCATCATTGGAAAATTCACCCCCACAGCCCATAAAACACAATGTTAAAGTGACTAGCTGAGCCAGCCCTTCCCTTCATCTTCATGCACCCAGCGGATAACACAACTTAAAACTTTACTCACAATCTTTAAAAAACCCGTAGGTAAGGTTTATTCAGTATTTTTGCATTTTCCAAAAATATTTGTCCACGAAAACAACAAAATTGAGATTGCGCCCCTTTATGCATGAGAACCTATGTCATCGTGATCTCTGTATTGTATTATCACCAACAAATATTGACGTATATGTATATTCGTTGTTATAACTCTCGTACCTCTTTTAAATAGTATGTCATGGTTAAAATACTTAAAGCAATCGATTTAATAATAGAACTATGTATATCATTTTATATAGTAATAATACGAGTGACTACATTTTAAAGTTGCGTGGCAAATTAATGCGTCATTTTAAATAAAAATAATTTTAACGAATCCCCATAAAAAAATGTTGAAGAGAACTATTATAAGGGGAAATATCATTAACAAAATATTAACAAACTAAAAAGCTACATGTACACTTGTATACCAATGTAAACTTATGCAGAATCCCAATGTCGTGGCTTATAATAAATTAATTAATTATGAAATATTTTGTCGTACTTCGTAGAAAATGTAAGAAAGTATTTCATAAATAATTGGTGACACTATTTCTCTAAATGACACTGAATACAAATAATAACATCGAAAAAAGTGATGTGCAATCTAACATAGTATTTTGATGACGAGTTCAGTGCTCTCACGTTTCCCTGTTATGTACGAAAAAGATGTTAAATAAAGCAGTAATGTAAATATCACTGTAGGAAAGAGGCCATTAGGACATGAGAAATGTAAATATGTATACGCATTAGGCCGCCCCTTTCTTGTTCACCTTCTCTCGTGGAAAAAAAGAGTAACTCAAATCCTATGAATCTCGTAAACAATCTTCGTTCTTAGCTTTAGCTTTGTTGTGTATATTATTTGTTTATAATACTCTTTTTAGCATAACTTGCTTGGTACTCTTTTTGATGTATTTGTATGAAACTCAAACTCACTAACTATCTTAATAGTGAAGGAAAAGAGAAAAGTGGACGTTATGTACTATAGAAAACCATCCACTAGCAAACAAAAATCTATTATATACGTCATTTTTCCCATTAAATTTTATAAATTGATATTTTCAATGCACCAACACATAATCTTGTAAAATAAAATAATCTTTTTTTACGAACATATAAATCTGCAGCGTCCTTGAGGCTGTATTACATAACACTTTTGTCTTTTCCGTATTTTTACATGTATGTACCAGTTCATTCAAGAGGAGCTGGAAAGCCATTTATCACCCAACGACGCTGCTCACACGACGCCTGCCAACAAAGAGAAATTGTTTGCGCGAGAATTTTGCAAGACGTGGAAAGAAAAATGGCAGTGCAGTGCTAGGATGCGAATAACTGCTTCTTAAAAACAAGCGAGATTTATTTGACAGTAAAGTTTTCTGGGTGCACATAGTGCAACGGGATACATTTTGGAGGTTTGATACATTACTTCACTTGCAGAGAAAGTTTTTGAAAAGTTTCATCGAAAATAATTTGTTATTGATGTAGTGCGGTACTCCACCAGACTATTGCTTACTAGTTCTATTCAAGACTGACTTGTTTACTTCGAAAATATCATACTTTACAAGATAGTTTTGCCGTAAATTTTGATGAACAAGAACAGTTCATTTGATTTCCAATTAAGACTTTTAAAATGTAAATAAAAAGAAGCTATGTAGTTGAAAGTTATTTTAAAATTCTAGCTAACTTCCGAGTAAAGAAAAATTGAACAATCAAAGAACAAAGCAAAGAAAACAGCTCTAGCTTGGTAAATAAAGAAAAACAAACCAAAAACAAAGAAGGCAACGTTTCGTATGTACATGTAGATACATGACGATTTTTCAGACGCGGAGATAAAAAATCGTCGTAGTATACGACCCTTGGAACAAAGTACAAGGGTGTGAAAAGGAGAGATGAGAGAGGGAAGATATCGCGTTTTATTGCACAGCTCAAAGTGGCTTCTTGCCCGAAGTGAGTGCCAAATTCTCCTTCATTTTATTTTTGACGATTCTATACATCCTATGTACACTCTGTACTCCTTCTCCCCGAAAGCTTTACGATTCACCCTCGCAGAACGCAAAACTCCTCTCCACACGCGAATTGCCTTCAACTTCTGCGTGTAGTCAAGTCCTATAGCTCCTTTGTCTTGTATTTTTTTTTCACTACCTCGTTTTTTCTTTGAAGGCTATGTTTGTGTTTGTGCAAGGACAAGTTTTGCCGGAGAACCAAGAGCTCCTGGCTTTTTTCTGGCTAGCTTGACTCCTGTTATCTTATACTTCTGTCCCCTTGTACAGTTTAATCAAGGAATATGCAAATTACAAGCGAGGCGGGCTAGCAAACATTTCTCTCCTCTTGTCCGTTTTTACTTTTGTTGTATGTAGGTGAGTTATCAATATTGCTGAAGTGAGAAGCAACCTATTTTTTTCATTCTTGAATAACAATAGAGTGCATCTTTTTGTAAGGTGCTTCTTTATATGTTACAGATTAATCATTCAATTGTTTTTTGAAAATTATATTTTACTATCTGTTTTGTACTTTTTTCAAGAAATTGAAACGATATCTTTTTAGATAGCTTTGTTTTAAGAAAATTGTCGTTTTTAACAAACGCCCTATCACTTTAGCTGCTGATAGAAAACTGAAAAGCGTTTTCTTCTTTTTTATTTATAAAAAAATGCCTTGGCAACCAAAGAAAATAAAACAAAAAAACATAACGCATACATGCTTTAACGGCCAGACACCCATGTTTGACACCTTCAGTAGAATACTGCGTAGCCTCCATTATTATTCATGGATGACAGGAGGAGAAGAAACGGTCCCGATAGTAGCAACTACTTTCGTGCTTTGTACCTGTCACTGTTAGACACTAAATCTCGCAGTCAATTAAAGCACGTACACGAATAAAAAAAATACAAAAAATTAGTAAAAATACGAATAAAGGGAATCAGCAACTAAATTACAAAACTTGAGAAATTAACGGTAACACTATCAGAATTTTATGTATCTCGAGAAAAAAATCGAATTTAGATTTTTATAACTTTAAATGTAAAAGTCATCACATTATCTGTAAGTACATGGATCCTCGAAAAACTCATCGTTAGCTAAATATTTAATGGCACTTCTGTAGCTTTAATCCACTGGTATTCCTATGAAAAACGAAAAAGATTCATCGGTAACTTTTCAATTTAATTTTCGCAGTTATAATTTACTGATTGTTGAATTGTCTATTAGTTTTAATGCATATGCATAAGATCGTTCTAACATAAGGAGCATAGGGGTAAGTGTACCTATTTCCGTGGCGTATGTTAAGAAATCCAAATTAAATGCACCATAAAATATTGAGTAATGACAAAATCCTATGGATTTTTTTCTTAAGTCTTGCATAAACTCTTAAAGATTATTTAAAAATTTTTTTCGAGACTAAAAGTTGAATGGATTATTATTAAAATTAACAAAAATAGTATGCAGGTATTACCGTGGTCATGTACCTATTACCGTGTACATATTACCGTGGATGTCTCAATCACAGGCCTCACCTCGGTAATACGTACACGACCGTCTAACATTCTCTTGGTACCTAATACCGTGCATAAATATGATTTTCTCTATAAATTAATCATATAAATATTAGATTTTTATGCTAATTTGAGCTGTTCTTGGATATTAATATCAAATATTTTTTTTGCGACCGCTAGTACACTTTTTCAAAAAATAAACAGCATTTTTGTAAATGCACGGTAATAGGGCAGACCACGGAAATATGTACACTTACCCCTATTACAAAAATGTCTACCTCAAAAAGTTAAAGTATAGTAGGACTACTGTAATAAGATTATCTCTGTATGAAAGTTGTTAACGCTTCATTATAGCAGAATAAAAGTAAAATCTAGGGAAAAAAGTTAGAAGGTAGATGTCAAAGAAAATGACAAGATAAAAGGAAACATGTACAATCGCAGATAAATTTTTTTTCTTTTGAAAAATGATATTGGGGAGTTAGGTTTACGCAATAGATCGCATATCTACTCGAAATAGGTGAGCACGAATAACTTCTTTGATGGATAAACTTGACCTACTTCTAAGAGAGGCTGGTCATCGTTGCCGGACAATCAATTTTGTTAATGCTCTTCTCCTGCTTTATCACTGCCTTCGCAAATGTTTATATATAATTATTGACGACTTATATCCAACTGTAAGACTGTATTTTATCGGTCCGTATTATCACCGTATAGAGTGCTCTCGTATTAAGGATGAGGCAAAGCTTTGCAGTAAGAAGTAACTGCGAATATATCAAATAAGCTATTGTAGGGAATCTATGAGAACAAACATTTTTGTAATAAATCCACTTGATAGATTAGATAAGAAAGGGCAACTAGCATCTTTCGAGAATGTATACTGCACTGTTACATTCCATTGTACAGGTGCCGTCAAACGATTTTTGGTGCAAAAACAACTTTTAGAGGAATGGTAAACGAAGTGACCTTCACTTTAAGCGTTAAAAGAAGTGATTGAAATTATTCTTGGAACAGTAGACCTACCAGGGATCTCAGTTAGACTTCTAGCAATCTGATTATCTAATAATAATGATACTTGAGAGAAGTTGGTAATCAGCTATTCTCTGGATAAACATTCATGGCCTAATAAAAAATTATAGTGATGCAATAAAAGATAGTTATTTATGAAATTAGGACATTTCGTTGATAATGGACTAAAACAATAATGAGGATTCAAATTAAAAATAAGGAGAAAAAAGGTTTTTGGAAGGATTATTGGGAAAGAATAATAAATAAAACCAGTCATAAAATAACAGAATCAGAGTAACAAGTTTTGTGATACAAAAAAAAGCGTTCAAAAGGCAATGATGAAGTCAGTGGACAAAAAAAAAGAACGATCAGCTAGACCATATTTAAACGAACAAATAATACAACTCTTTAATTTTAGATAGCAGAACATTTAGAGAAGCTGGCTGTCATGAATATTTTTTTTACTCATTAACATCAGGGTAAGATAAGTAGTATTCAAAAAGTTGTTGTAAATAAACTACGTGAAACAAGAAAATTGCAATTAATTAATTTAGAAGCAGTTAAGTCCGTGATATATCAAGAAAACTTTGTGAATCAGATTGGTAACCAATCAACTATTGAACTAACTTGTTGCACAAACACAAATCGAGACGAATACAAAACAGAAAAAATTTAAAATGTGATTCAGTAATACAGATAAATAATGTATTAAAGTACGCTAGAAAGCAAAAGTAGCACGTTTAGGCAAAAGTAACTATAATAAGCTCAGAGAAATAAAAAATGTTAAAACACTTGTAAAAAAAATAGAATCGAGAAACGAAAACAATTATAGACAATCATAAAATTGTAAGAGAAGTCAAAACTATTTCAATGAGTTCTTTTACGTACAGAAATGTACTAAAGATGTTACATAAAGAAATGTTACTTAAAGAATGTCAGAATTAAAAGAAGGAAATAAATACAGCAGAACTTAAAACTTGCTTACTTCTAACAAACATAGTTCAATAACTGAAAAATGTAGTATCTTTGGTGGGATAGTTCCTATTGATAAAAAAAACAATATACTACAGAAGTACAAATTAGAACAATTTAACGTATACTTAATTAGTGGACAGAAGCTGTTGGACTTATCAGCAACATTCAAATCTGGAAAAAAATATGTAACTATTATAAGGCTTGGATTCCGAGTAAGCGATAAACTGTTGACTATAAATAAAATAAGTAAAAAAAAATTTAATGTAATAAACACCTATGCTATTATTTGTAGACATGAAATTAGTAATATTTTCTTTTTGACAATAATTTCGTGTGATAACGAAATCTTTAAAACGTATTTGCTTCTTAAGTGGCATAATTCATCAAGTTCAACAGAAAATGGTCATACTAACGGTTAAAACATCCCTTGAAATCTTCAGATATCAATTCAGACTTTTCTTATTTGAAAAGTACACGTGATCATTCAAGCAAATAATAATTAAGAGTCACGTATGTAGTACAGATTCTATAAAGCTCTAGACCACCAAAGCCGGCCTTGTCAGCTGTTATGGAAACTCGTAGATATGAGAACAGTTGCATTTTTATATTGAAATTAGCTTTGCACCGTATTGATTCTCACAAGTTTTCTTACTCTGGTGAGTTTGCAATGCACCTTCGAAAGCAAATGTGCGTACTCTTATTAGGTATCATTTTATCCTATCATACTTTCTACCGTCCGTCGATTTCGTGTTTGTCATTGAATTTGAAGAGCCTCGTGAATGTACATTTGCGTATTAGATTATCTCTCTCCCTCTCTCTCTTTCTGTCTCTTTGGTATGGATTGAAAACGCATTTAAAAGAACTGAAATCTCTAAAGCTTCGTTAAGCTTTCCAGAATTAAATTAATCTTGAACGTAGGGTTATCTGACGGCTCTCAATGAAATACAAGTTCTTAATAGAGTTATTGAGCAAACATAGCATAAATAATTAGATGACAGGACTTTCACGCGTACCTGAATATTTTGTTGATTTGTAAATCTAGTATTGCATAGAATTTTGTTCTTATTGATAAGACGATTAGTTATTTATTCTTCTTGAATATAGTGATGCTAATAAAAATAACATTATAAATAAATAATGCAATAAAAACAAGAACAATAGTAAGACGACCATGAAAATAAAAATTTATTTATAACTTTGTCATGAATTCATTTACCAACCAAGTGTTATGTTACTTCGGAAGCATAACACTGATACATGGTCAGGTAACTTACAACGTACAAAAATTAGTAATGGTTGATGCGTTAAAAAAAATTTATTTCTGATAAATTTAGTTTATATGACAACAATTATGTTTAAAAAAATTTAAGAAAACGGAATAACTACTCATTATTGTGATAATTAAAAGAAATTTTAAATTTAGGGATAAGCTTCACAGTTCTACGAGTCAAAGAGACAAGATGCTCATAAAAATGGAGTTTTTTTGTTTCGATGAATTAGGTGCTTCAAGTTTATCTTGAACCATTTCACGAGAAGTTTGATTATTTTATGTACAATATGCCTACGTGTCTCTTTAAGCTACGCAGACAAACAATAATCATAGCAATGTACACATGTGAGATGAAATTAGAACTTATTACTGGACGCACTTGCCATTAACCACTTTATTGACAGTAATGAAGACATTTTACTATATTCTTGAAAAAAGATCATTGAGACAAGTCCTAAAATTGTAACTTACAATTTTTTAATTTAATACTGATTTAACTATGTTGCATTTAAAAAAGCATCCTGTGACGAAACGTATGGTTTTTACAAAAGTTTGTAGATGTACTTCTTAAATAAAAATGTACTTCTTTCGGCTTTTTTCTCGGCAATCTATGTTTAAATCGGGGATGTACATTTGTTAGTACTTTTTTTAGAAAATCTACTAATGCTTGTGGTAAAAAGTAAAGAGTTTTCTTAAGTATTAATTTTTAATAAGGATTTAACGAGAAATAGTATTTAATGAGAGAAATGATGCCAATACTATCAGTACAAACTGACATGAGAAAGATAATGTAATCACGAACAAATTGACATCCCAAGAAATAAAAGCTAACATACTTTTTTCAAACTTTACCGTGTAGATCCTCATTAATTAAAGTACTAAGTTTTCGTATGACTTCTTCAAAATTAATAAACAAATTGAATTTGAGCAAAGATTGTAAAAAACTGGGTGTCTTTATTGAACACCTTTATCCTTCGATAGCTGCAGTTGCATTTTTTACACCAGGATAAAAAAAAAGAAAACTTTAATGACGCTCACAGCCAATGATTACATGCTGCATTGAAAAATTTTGGTTTGAATTTGCAGGGTAAGATTTCAATCCTCATCTCTATCTACCCTTAATAGTGCACCATACAAACCAGACACTTACACGCACTTTAGAACTACATGCAGGATCAGTTATAAACTTCTCCCCCTTGGATTACAGATAAACGTGACCGCCAAATTTTTTTCCACCGTGAAGTTGAAAGAGCCACGAACGTGAGGCGCTCGTAATTCAATAACCTATGCTCCCCATCCATTCTACCCTATCATGTGCCCTCTTTTTCTTTTGATAGCTCCTACAATCGATATCATCACGTGATTGATGACGAGAACACATTGCTAATTGGCTGGGCGCTTATGGCGTACTTATTGTAATGTACTTGGAGATAAATGGAAGCTCTTAAGCTCTTTCGCAGCCTCTGAACTCATTTAGAACTTTTTCATTTAAGAAATGATAAACGAGTGGTCTTTTGGCCTCTCATTAGTTGTACCTTTTTTAAAAATAAAATTTATCTTGGAGATTAAAATTAGATGAAAGTTTAAAACACTTCGATCAATCAATGTAAACGATGAAACTCTGCTAATTAATTTTTTAACCACGCCAATAAAACATACAATGAAATCGAATGACAATCATTGTGTAAAATCGACATCACAGTAATATAACAATTTGTATTTGGCAAAATCTAATGTACTTGAAATCGTTGAGAGGTATACATCCAAATTTTAATAGCATCATAAGTAAATCAAATTTTTCGAATGTAACTGCTAATAACTAAAATTTGTTGTTTATTTACCAGAAAATGTTTAGTCAAACATTTTATAAATCCTGTTATTTGATTTCGATCATTTTCAATTTAATCTTGGAGTAATAAACAAAAGTGATAAAAATTCAAACTACTGAAGCTTTGTGATGCATGATCAGATACATCACTTAAGGAATATATATATCACTTAAGGAACTTATAATGGATGTATTTACAAAAAATAAATTTTTCCCTTTTTTCGTAAAACGAGAAGTTTCTTGACAGCAGCCATTAAAATACTAAAAGGTACACAACAGCGTATGAATAAAGTAGCCTTTAGTTTTACACATAATTAAATGATTACGCTGTAATAGAAAAAAAAAAATAAAAAAGATTTCAGCATAATAAAGCTTGCAAGCTCCTTGTCGACATGTCAATCTCCTGAGCCCACCTCGCCAAAGCAAGAGTTCTAGATCAACTGGAAAATTGAATTATAAATTTGATTATTCTGTGGTGATGGTATTCTTTGCAAAATTATACATTTGTCTGATATAATATCGGGAAAATTAGTAGCTCTCTTCGACAGGCAAAAGATACTAGCTTAGAACTGGAACTAGCTGTACTAGCTGTACCTACAAGATCGATACAAAGTTAATGCTGTAGAGGTTGTGACGTACATCGTAAGAGTGAAAAATGCATGAAAAACTTATGAATAATCAAAAACCTTCGAAAATGATTTTTTCAAAAGAAAATTCAACCATTGCTTGGATGAATATATTTGTAAAATGAAATAATATCATTCACAGCAAAATAAAGATACTTTTTTTCAATAATAATTTACTTACCTAAGGTTCTTGGAAATTCTAAACTCGGAGAAAAGTAGTCTATGTAACCACTAATGTATATGCCATAGTTATCAAGCACAAAGTTTTTAAATATTAATCCTTGAATGTTTGAAGTCTGAACGTAACTTTTTATTTGTTACAGTTACATATTACGGTGAAAATAATTTAAAATTTTCAAAAACGTAAAAATGTTTAAAATAATATTTTAAAAGTGTGCTAAATAATAGCTAAAGAATTTAAGATGACGTAAAGTTAGAAAAAAATTTATTTTTACTAGTATCATATCGTGTGACAGTTATTAAAAATCGTCATGCAATTAAACGTAAAAACAATGACAGCTGTGGAGAGTTTATGATGATTAAAAAGCAGCAAAAGCACGATATTTTCCGTGGTCACTTCCATTACTACTATCCACTTAATTACTCCCGTAGGAAGTTATAGCAGCAAGCCCGCGACTGTTGTTGGCCTCGTATCGAGCGCTCATGCGGTAAAGCATGAGTACATACAAGCAGCGAAAAATTAAATTTAGTTGACCGCCCGCATGAATGGCCAACTTTGGCAAAGCGCGACTCTTTCATGAGTGAAAATATTATGCGACGGTGTGCACTGTCCTTGGGAAAACGGGTGCGTGCAACTCTACGTGCCGTAATGAATATTAGCTGTATGTGTAATTATTTTTTGTAATAGTGTTCATTTGAAATTAGCTTGCTGGTTCAGTTACACTATACTACAATAATAAACGCATAATAATGGAATACACTAAATTGCATAAAAGTGACATATGAACCTTCTTAATACGCACAAATCTTGAGTCTACAGAAAAAGAAAATTAATCAAGTGTTACGTCGACGCGACGTATTATTCGATTCTAAGCTTGCGCTTAATAACTCGGGATTCGCACTGGGCGCGTAGGTGAGACATGGGGTTAAAAGGTAGCTAAATTCCTTGACCGGGTGTTCAGAAGGGGGGGAGCCCGACTCTTCTGATCGAATTGAAGCGGTTGTCAAGCAATAATACGATGCACTCGTTCGCGACACGCCTCGGATTTATCGAGGATACCTGGTGTGACGTGTCGAACCGTATCCCATTCCCGATCTAGAGGTTACCAGTACCGTAACGATCAAAGGTAGTTACGCTCTAGAGGTTACGCAAAGGGCAAAATAGTTTAAATTCGCGACCAATCTAGGAGCCACCTATACCATCCCGAGTAAAGGTGATTGCCATAGAGTTTACGTGAAACACAACTTGACTATTTATTTCCTTTGCCTAGAGTTTATCAAATACCGTATTAAGTAAATGATGTTAACTCTAGGAGTACATTCGTGACGGAAAGAAGAGAAAAGAAAAAACAAAATGAACCACTTGGTTACTTTGGTGTAACTTATTTTTATTTTTAAACACTTACTTTTACTTTTAACAAAATTTTACATGCGAGGAACCAGCGCGAAGTGTTTGATGTAGGAGGTTAAAACCGCAATCGTGGAGGACCGTATGGTAGCAGAGGCGGACTCTAACTACCCAGTCGACCGTTCGAGGGTGAAAAATTATTTCTGCCTCGCTTCGCGGTAGACTGGGTTGTAGCAGAGGCGGACTCTAACTACTCAGTCTACCTTGAAGGGCTATCGTCGAATGCTTTTCTCGGGGCCTCCGGGCCTTTTTATAAGGAGTAGCGGACCTCTGTGACGTGCTGGTTCGAGACGACGCAGGAAAATTTGCCAGAAAAATCTTGAAGGAGAAGGACAATAGCCGAAAATCTAACTGGCTAGAGATGTTCTAGTTCTGCCTCTCAAAAATTGGCACATCCCACATCTGGCTCATTCTCCTCCGTGCGTCAAGAGAAGGGAAGGTGATTCACTTACTCATGCCCTTCTTTTCTCCTTTACATCCAAATTTTACAAAAACTGCAATTTGACTTTATATTACTGTTAAGATAGAATATCGTTAATATTTACTAATGTTGGACACAGTACGTTTATTCAACTAAACTTGTTGCGGAAAGAATCGCTTAATATTTAAATTAATGCTTGGGTGAATAAACGATCGGTGTGCTACGGTACATCACTAATACTTAAACAGAAATAACAAATAATATTTACAACTAACAATGAATGAAAACTATCGGTAAATCTAAGTAAGTTAACAATATAATAGTTCGAAACGAGCACCCCACTACTGTTTCTATAGATATACGTGTTTGAACCACAGAAACCGCTGTTGCTAATTAATCATTTCTGATTATTTATTAGTCTGATCAATGCTCACGTGTACAGGTGTAACTACCGGAAATTCTAGCAATTATTATGGTTATTAATATCTAAAATTAACTACTACGAAGACTATTATTAAAACCGCTAGATGCTGAACATCTATTCAATCAAACCTAAATATTAAGCGATTTTCACCGCTCTTTTTGCATTGGGCTCGATTGAATGGGTGAACAATGGTTACTATTCGTTCATAATGATAATACCACATCTTAACGTTAATCTTAAGTTATAATAAAATCTTTTAACTTTTTGATGTAAAAGAGAAAGGAAGGGCACGAGTAAGTGAATCACCTTCCCCCTTCTTTGAAGGTCAGTAAGATTGCTTTCGTAAGTTTATGTAATATTGTTGCTGGCTAATGGTGTAGCGTGTACAGGTTGTATTAGCCATAGTCTATGGGTCTTAACTCTAAGTTATCTTAGTTTTTAACATACTCAATCTATATATACTAATATCTAATATTAAATCTCAGCGCAGCTGTTCCCAGTTAACCTTTTGCATCTGTTAGTTCTTTAAAGTTATTATTTTACGCTTTGAAAAGTATTTCATTTGATTTCTTTTTCGGTCAGCATGGGCCAGCGTGCATGTATGTGAGTCACGCATGGGCGTAGTACCTTAGCAACGAGCAATCTTGTAGGTGATTCACCTCTTTTTAGATGCACATTGGCCCCTGCGTTTAGTGTTCTAAAATCGGCACGGAAAGTTTTGAAGCAAGAGAAAAAAAATTAATGTGAATACACCGATGTTACAGATAGCTTTTTTTGCATCACTGAATGTTTGTAGCATAATTAATTCCATACCATTGACAATATTGCGGAATGAATTCTTTAACATCAAGTCGTCCTTGACGTAAACACAACTAGCAAAGTTAAGGGTAGCATTTTCGATGTTTTTTTTTTTTATCTTTTTTTTTTAATTAATACCTACTTACGTAGTGTATTTATTTTTTTAGGCTTTATTGTAAACAAGTACATATAGCCTTGGTACAGTAAGGCACATTGCTACATTATATTAGTTACATACTACAAGTATTGGTTACATATTACATTATTGGTTACACATTATTGGATAACACTTTGTAGTTTTTTGTTTGTACGGTGATGATGTCACATAGACCACCTCGACGAGAGTGAAGGATCTATGTGGTAGGCAATTTTTGCTGCGAGAAGGTCGCCCAAACCCTCCTCGAGGAGCATTGCGTGGTGAAAAAGCACATAGTTGGTCATCAAACTCTACAACAATTCAAAAAAATTATCATAGCTTACACTAAAAGTTTTTTTCTGTTATAACCAAAAACGTAAAAATACTTGTGACACAATATTTAAAAATTTTTATTACTGTTTTCCTTATGATTTAGCCCCAAAAGTCATAAAAGTATGAAATAAACGGGAAGTGACGTTTCTGAGATGAGCTTTAATTGTAATCAGCATCAAACGATGAAAATAGAACAATCTCAAAAGTTGGAAAGAGAGGGGGTCAGTTCTACACGAATGCTGCAGCAGTCTGTAACGATCGTCTTAACGATATAGACCGAGCCTGATGAGGTTGGCGTTAAGACAAACGAAACGTTGCTCTAACTAACACCTAATTTTTTTTGGAGTTTTCATCCAAACTTCCAAATTAGCTCTTACTGATCGTGTGCTTAGGCACTGACCCTCAAGTCATCATGGAATCAGTTGAGAGCAGAACGACATGTTCGACAAACGACATAATGAGATTAATTTAATTGTTGAATAGGCTTTTCTCCTTTTCTTTTTACTATTATTGTAAACAAATTAGCAGTAATGCCATTGAAAAATTAAAATAAAAAATGTCATCTACATTAACCACATCTTTTACTGAAATCCGAATCAGCAGTTCTTTCAACCTAGAGATAATGTATAGAAGTAATATATTTTCACTGCAGAGGACTTATAAGGCAGAAATCACAGACTTTTATATTGAGTAAAAGAAATATTATGATACTAGAAAATAAACTAGCTGGATGCTTCGTACTTTTATAATGAAAAGTAGTTTAATTGAGACGTAAAAGTAGTCAGACTAAGAAAAAGTGATTGTTTCTATGGAAGTCTTGTGTAACGTCAGTAAACTAAAATTAGTAATAATTTATTTCCCCGCTTGTTTCTTTGGAATTTTCCATGTTGACTTGAAAGTACTTTCAAGCAGAGACCAACGGGCATCTGAAAAGAGATAAATCACCTGCAAACTCTATTCGTAGCTGCAGCACATCGACCAACTATGATTCATGCAAACGTATGTTGGCCTATGCTGACCGGAAATAAAAAGCAAATAAGATAATAAAATACTTTTTAATACAGAGAAATGAAATAACTTTAAAAACTAATAGAGGCAAAAAGTCCAACTGAGAACAGCTAAACTGGGGTGCAATACTAAATGCTGGCACAACTTGATACGATGTTAAAAATTAGAATAACGTAGAGTTAATACGTATAGACAAATAATAATACATACTACAACATCATCAACTTTTTATTTGGTTTTTATGCATGCATAATCGCCGAGCTACCCTTTTTTCTATTACATTCCCGAATTTTTTCATATACCATAGGCAATAGCCTAAATTTTTGAACTTGTTTAACATGTAAGAGAAAACGGGAAAACCGAGCTGATCACTAACAATAGCTCTTTTCCTTTTTCTTGACTCATATGTGTCGGGAAAGAGTCCGTGTGGCTGCTCCAATATAAGTAACGGAATTTCAAATCCCCAGAGAACCACGCGCCGACTCCCTCTCCAATGACTAGAAGTGAAAAACATATCAACTAAAATTCTACCGAAATTCCGAATTATCTTTGCAATATTGTAATCAGTCAAAACTACCCGTAAGTTTAATTATGTTAACTTGCAAAAGGCAAGGTACTTCTATTGTTACCACTACCCTTACTTTCATAATTATAACTACTATTACTGTAATTACTACTATTATTATCATTATTGTTATTATTATCATACTATTAAACTAATGTTATCATTATAAGTGGCTATAACAACGGCTAACGTTATTTCTGTTTAAGTATTAGTGATGTACCGTAGCACACTGATCGTTTATTCACCCAAGCATTAATTTAAATAGTAAGCGATTCTTTCCGCAACAAGTTTATTAAGTGATATTTTCTAAATGGTTTTAGTATAGTTTTCATCTTGAATAATTTAATAACAATAGCAATAAATGAGCTTAAAGTTTAGCAAAAATACGTCAGCTTTTCACTTTAGTTCAGTAAAATCCGCTTGGTGGCGTCGACGTAAAATCGAAGCTACCTGCGACATAATTAAATAAGTGTGGTTATAATAGGCTGGAGCGTCTCCGTACTGTTGTAGTCGAGCTTCGGCATTTCAACGAGCTGTATAGAGAATGCTGATGATAGTCTTGCAGCTGGGTATCCCGGTTACGGACGACACTCTTCTCTAAAGGGGAAGGGACCTAGGTGTCCATTCACCCTGATACTCGACGAGTGCGATCAAATAAAAAAAATTAATTTCAACCGATGCCGTCTCTGCCACAATACCTGGAGACATATCTAGCCAGAGCACAATCTGCACCAGCTCTTCATAGTTGTGTGGCAGTCCCACCATACCACCTGGTGCGGTTAGAGAATTTCAGACTATAAATATAAGCCAGGGAAAACAGCTCTGAGGTGCACGGGCAGCCACAACGGCTACCTTCTTGGTCGTCGCGTCCCCAACGGGTACCGGGAGACGTTGGGAAAGAGCACTACAACTAGCCCCAAAGCTTCGGACTTTGTAATTTTTCTCCCAATTAGTCTGGGTCTTCAACAGTAAGCCAGAGAAGATCACCCTGAGGTATCCAGGCAGTCACAATTGCTGTTAACTACAGTCAAGAAAGAGTTTACTTAAGAAGCTCAACGGTCTTTTTTAGGGCCATCGGACGTCGAACTACTTTGCCAATAAATATATTAGAACTTAACAAAGTTGACAGAAAACAGCCTTTAGGGGTCACACAAATTTTAAGCATGCCAAAAGTCGCAAGAGGGTGAATCGGAAGAAAAACTTCAAGTGTATCTAATAAATACAATTTTACTTAGGCGTCAAGAAACTGACGCAGAAAATTTATCGAGATTGAAACAGCAGCGTCAAAATCGACAACTAAAGAGTCCATTACGTGAGAGATCAGCTTTTCATTGTACCCTCACAGCA
>NW_019379596.1:346235-393408 GCF_000648655.2 Copidosoma floridanum
TAAGGTACGCCGCTGACCAAAGAATATCTCGTCTCGGGTCGTTCCCCGGATAACCAACCGCTCATCGTTAGACGGGAACATGTGGGTAAGCGCGTTGGGGACGCGACGACCAAGAAGGTAGCCGTTGTGGCTGCCCGTGCCCCTCAGAGCTGTTTTCCTTTGCTTACATTTGTAGCCACAAATTCTCTAACTGCACTAGGTGGGATGGTAGGACTGCCACACAACTATGAAGAGTTGGTGCAGATTGTGCTCTGGCTAGATATGTCTCCAGGTATTGTGGCAGAGACGGCATGGGTTGGAATTAATTTTTTTTATATGATCGCACTCATCGAGAATCAGGGTGAATCGACACCTAGGTCCGTTCCCCCTTAGAGAAGAGTGTCATCCGTAACCGGGATACCCAGCTGCAAGACTATCATCAGCATTCTCTATACAGCTCGTTGAAATGCTGAAGCTAGACTACAATAATATAGAGACGCTCCATCCTATTATAACCACACTTATTTAATTATGTTGCAGGTAGCTTCGATTTTATGTCGACGCCACCTAGCGGATTTTACTGAACTAAAGTGAAAAGCTGACATATTTTTGCAAAACTTCAAGCTCATTTATTACTATTGTTATTAAATTTTTTAAGATGAAAACTATACTAAAACCATCTAGGAAGTGTCATGAATCAGTGTGCGAAATTTCAACAAAATCGGTTCAGTAGTTTTCGCGGTTAGCGATTACAACGGTTTTAGCGACTTTGCTTCATATATTAGTAAGATAAGATATATCTTTTTGATAAGTACAAAGATAAAACGTTGTAGATGTAGTAAATATCGGGAAAAATTCAAAGTAGATTTTACATTAAGTATGTAATTTTTTAGTACACTTCGTTTTATGTCAAGTTAATAATCTTGCTCTCATTTGATTAAAGAGTTCTAATGTAACGGCTGTAACAATGAGTCACAGTGCAGCACAAATCTACAAATACAGCGCTACAAATGCATTTGGTTTTATATTGCAGCGTCAGATATAATGTAACATTCTTACATAACTGATCGCACGTATTTTTTTCTTCGCCAAATGAAATTAATACCCTTTACCTAAGAAAGTGTTCATTCTTATTCAGAAATGCCAAAAAGAAAAAAATTAATTTCTTTTGGTCACAATCTTGAGAGTAAAAAAGTATCCAAAATAAAGTAGAGATTTTTTAACAGTAAGGCTCGTGAAAACTCTAAAGTATACCAATCTGTCAAAACCCATTGATTGATGTGCGGTTCGATTTCTCGGAATATTGCAGATAACGTAAAGACAGCAGTTTTTAATTAGGGTTTTCAAGATTTGCTCACTGAGAATAATTACAGGATCTAGACTGAACGTGAGTAAGATTTTATTTTCTAATACATCATATCCCGTCTCTGGCGTTCGTGATAGTAACATACATTAAAATCACTTACTCAGGATGATGAAACGCGTTATTGATTCACAGCATCGTTTGATATGAAAGTAACTTATAATATCGATCAAAACGTCGTCATTCGATCAAAATAACTTGTCTGTTATAAATGTCTCGTAAAGATTATTATTTTCTGTATTAAATTTGGCTTTATGAAATGGTTTCACAAGTTCATTAAATTCATAGATATTTTAGTAAGCCAATGAATGTTATCCAAATATGGATTTTCTTGCTACAAACATTAATTGTCTCGTCGGAGCAGTAAATTTTAGGTGAAATTTATTGTGTTGATAAAAAAAGTTCAAAGAACAAAAAAAATGAAATTAATCGAGTTAACAAATAGAGCTCTAAGTGTGTTAGGATAAAACAAACCAAGTAATTTAATATCAAGCGTACTCACGTGTGAACTCACGTGCTTTCAAAAATAATCAATTTTTCATAACAAAAACGTTATCCCACAAAAAATCAAGGTCGTTACGCGAAAATCTTTAGTGATAATAAACTCAAAGCCTTGAATCCACTCTGTTATTCAAGAAATCATCCCCAGGATGAATTTAATACCCCCTATACCAACAACGCAATGACTACCGCAAAGCACGTACGCATCTGTTAAGCCTCTCTCTATCCTCATCCTCCATGAATTGATCCACACGCACGTGCGCTAAACGTGACTACTCCCTCTCTTTCTCTCGTTCACAATGTGATAATTATACGAAACGCAGGCACGTGTACGGTGTGATGAGAATATCTGTGAGGTTATATACGTTTTCATAAGCACAGTTGAAATTAAGGGTGTACGTCCTCTCCGAACGAAAATTTCAAAAAAGTATCATCCTTTTTTTTATGTAGACTAACTGCTCCATCCGATTTTACAATAAGCTTGAGTCAAACTGTACTTCCTTTATCTTGTTTTTTTATTTATTCTCACGTTTTATATTCAGTCCTAAAAACAAATACCTAGTTTCTTATTTTCTACGCAGAAATACAGAAACCATAATTCTGATGTACTTCATACGAACGACGGTATATAAGAGAGAGTCTAGTTTTTTATTATACGCGAGGTATTGAACGAGACATCAGTAGCGCACCCCAAATCACAATGAGGTCGAGTAAGGCGTGCTTATTACTTACTTAACAAAGATGTCGTCTCTTGCGATGGTAAGGTATATCACTCTAGCTTTTTTCGAGTCCACTTTTGCATGAACGTCAAATTCATTTTAATTCTAATCCACTACGAATATCCTCTTTTCCTGGTAACTGAGAATCCATCTTGAAGCTCTTTTGTGTGGCACCCCATTTTTATACAATTAAATGAGCTTTCGAGTGCTCTCATTTTTATTTAATTAAAGGAGCTTTCAAAGTCACTAACAGCCTTTGAACAGACAGTTGACGATATTTTTTTGAACAAAAAAAAAAAAACGCTCTTGAATCCATAGTCATTTAACCCGTAAAATGTAATGAAACATTTCCTCTCATTCCCGGTACTCTTTTATCCTACACTTCTAAAGAAGTCTTGTCACAAAATTCTATTTTACGAGCTATTTAGCACTAGTCGTATTGCTACAAAAAACTGTGAATATTACATGAAGTATGAATAAAAGAAAAACGCAACTAGTAAGAGTGTCAATGTTTTGCAATACAATTAATTACAAAAGTAAATTAATTGAACTGTAAGAGTGTATCCATCTGTAAAGTTTAATAAAAAAAAAAAAATACATGATCTTTATCTCTTAAATTATAATTGAATTTTTAATCATTAACGTTTTAACAAATATTTACTAAAGTTTTTTTTACATTGCGTAGATGTCGTACTATTATGTTATGCTGACGTGTGAATAAAAATATGGTTTTACTAAAAAATAAAAATAAAACGTAGAAATAAAGAAACAAAAAAAAAATTTCTTTAAATACTTGAACCAAATTAAAGAAATACCGGTAACTGTTGTACAACCACTCGTTAGAATACAAATCTACGATAAACAAAATATTCACGAGCTAATCTATTTACTATTTATGGATATCAGTGTTAGTTGTGGATAACCAACAAAATAACTGTTCTATGGAACTTTTATCATAATTTTATGAGTAGCTTGCTCGAAGATATATACCGCTATGTTCAATAAATCTAGGTCCACTCACTCCTATCTTTTTTTTACATTTAGCACATACGCTCACACACTCGCACCAGATAAGAAATTTTTTAATCTTGTATTCATAAGCATTTCAATTTTAGATTTCCAGAAACTTGATGCAATAAATTTACTCACGCGTTAGAGTTAGAACATATTATTCAGGTAGAAAACTTAAAGAGAATAATGATGTTTTATATTGTCTTAAGAGTAATTAAATACGTTTATAATCATTATGTCCGTCGAATTTATTTGGCTCATGTATAAGAATAAAAGCATCGATAGCTACCAAAAAGTTTAAGAAAAAAAATGTTTCCAAGTTAGCTATCTCTTTAGCTACCACTTCCATCTGAATTTGAATCAGCTATTTCTGTGACCAAGTCGTCAATATTATTTTCTACCTTCTCTCCAGGTAATTAAGTGGCTTACACTGATCCACTTAGTATTAAATACATGGGGCAAACTTTTAAACATCACTTATTAGTATTTGTTGTAAAACGCATGACTTAAAAGAAAAAAAAGTACGATTAAGATAGTCGTCATTTTAGTTAAAATGTAAGGAATACTTTAAAACAAAGAAATACTTTGAACGAGCAATTCAGGTCTCAGCACATATTTTTTTCGCTTTCATTAATTTTTGATGTACAATTGTAAAATAAATTATATGATTTTTTGCATCATAACTCTACCTCAAAAAGTCGGAGTGAGTTGCTTCAAAAAAGGAAAATCAAACGCTTGAAAGAAGCAATAATTCTCATGTTTGAATAGTCTTAAACGGTGCCCAACATCAATACTAACTGACATTCAAAGTTTCATAGAAGAAAAAAAATTTCACGAATTTTATTGAATTTTCCAATTTTTGAGATTTGTAACATACGATAGTATAGGTGAGACTCTGCGCTCCCTCCCCTCAAATCTCGTAACGAGGGGCCCTAGGGCCAAGGGAAGGAAAGCGCGAGCAAGAAGAGAGTCTATCGGGGGGGGGGGGAGTACATGACGAGCTTTCGAAGGAAACACACTCGCTATCTTGCCTATGATTACGGTATCTTTAATAAAGGTCCTTGAAATAATAAGTGTTGATCATTCTCGCGAAGCACCTCCTTACCAATATCTTCCCTACGTAACAGTTTGATCTATTTTCATCGTTTAATACTGATTATAACTAAAGCTCATTTCAAAAACGTCATTTTTCTTTTTTTTTTAACGATTTGTACGACTTATTAGGCCAAATTATGAGGAAAACAGTAATAAAAGTTTTTAAATATTTCGCTACGAGTATTTTTCGAGGTATTTCTACTTTTTTGATTATAACTATGATCCAGAAGGTCACGCATAAGTTAAAAAAACTTTTAATGTAAGTTTTTTGGCCACTAAAAGATTTTTTTTCTAACGTAGTAATTCCTGTATTGGTTATAAAGAATCATTGTTAGCTGTAATCATTATAGCAAAAAAAAATTAAAGTTCTGTCCATTAAAAAGAAAAATATATACAGTTATGAAAGTTAATTGTACAATAGAAAATTTTTTGTAGTAACCCATACCATCATCTTAATTTATACTTATAATAAAACATTAAATGAGTTAGAAATGCTGATTAATCCATTTATAAAAAGATACTATCTGACTCATACAGTCGTACTAAAAATATAACTAATAGAGTAGTGACGTCAAAGATGTGAGACATATTTTTAGACACGATATAATCAATATGATAGCTACATCATGTAAGTTTGTTTGAAAATTTTTTAAATTTATGAAATATAAGTAGCTTATAATCCTTCTTTCAGGAGGCTTGGGCGTTTTATGTCGTGTCTAATGAGGGACCCCAGTAGGGTACTTATCGTGCAAATGATTATTTGTATTTTTATTTTTTTAAATAATATTTATTATCCATATGTGTCAATGAAACAACAATTATCCATGGAAAAGTCATATGCGTTTTCATAAGCACAGTTGAAATTCAGGGTGTACGCTCTTTCCGAACGAAAATTTCAAAAAAGTATCAACTTTTTTTTTCTGTAGACTAACTGCTCCATCCGATTTTACAATAAGCTTGAGTCAAACTGTACTTCCTTTATCTTGTTTTTTCATTTATTCTCACGTTTTATATTCAGTCCTAAAAACAAATACCTAGTTTCTTATTTTCTACGCAGAAATACAGAAACCATAATTCTGATGTACTTCATACGAACGACGGTATATGAGAGAGAGTCTAGTTTTTTATTATACGCGAGGTATTGAACGAGACATCAGTAGCGCACCCCAAATCACAATGAGGTCGAGTAAGGCGTGCTTATTACTTACTTAACAAAGATGTCGTCTCTTGCGATGGTAAGGTATATCACTCTAGCTTTTTTCGAGTCCACTTTTGCATGAACGTCAAATTCATTTTAATTCTAATCCACTACGAATATCCTCTTTTCCTGGTAACTGAGAATCCATCTTGAAGCTCTTTTGTGTGGCACCCCATTTTTGTTCAATTAAATGAGCTTTCGAGTGCTCTCATTTTTATTTAATTAAAGGAGCTTTCAAAGTCACTAACAGCCTTTGAACAGACAGTTGACGATATTTTTTTGAACAAAAAAAAACGCTCTTGAATTTATAGTAATTAAACCAGTAGCATGTAATGAAACATTTTCTCTTATTCTCGATACTCTTTTATCTATCTGTAAAGCTTCATAAAAAAATAAAATACATCATCTTTATCTCTTAGATAATGATTGAATTTTTAATCATTAATGTTTTAACAAACATTTACTAAAGTTTTTTTTACATTGCGTACATGTCGTACTATTATGTTATGCTGACGTGTTAATTTAAATATGGTTTCACCAAAAAAAAAAAAAAAATGAAACGTATAAATAAAGAAAAAACAAACAAAAAGAAACAACCGAACCAAATTAAAGAAATACCGGTAACTGTCGTACAACCACTCGTTAGAATACCAATCTACGGAAAACTAAATATTCACGAGCTAATCTATTTACTATTTATGGATATCAGTGTTAGTTGTGGATAACCAACAAAACAATTGTTCGAAGAAACTTTTATCCTCATTATATGAGTAGCCTGCTCGAAGATATATACTGCTATGTTCAATAAATTTAGGTCCACTCACTCCTATTTTTTTTTTACATTTAGCACATACGCTCACNAAAAGGTTCCAACTTATTTCTTTTTCTTATTTTTTTTGTTAAATTTTTCCAGAAGAAAAATATTCTCATTTTGTTAGATATAACTAACTTTTAAAGTGATTTTAGACCAGATTGGTGTATCTTTCAACTCGTGACTACCTACCCAAATCACTGACACAACCGCCCTTGGAGTATGCCCAGTTGTGACGAAAAATTTTTTTTTCTCACTTACTCTTATGGTAGAAAAAGTACAACTTACCATGTGAATCATTTCTTTCATAGATGTCTGTTATACTAACGAAGTAATGAGTTAAAACATGAAAACTGTTTCAAATGTATTCGATATCCGCTAGGACTAAATTGATAATGCATTGTGGCACAAAAAATATAGGGAGACACAAACGAGACTTTTTCCCTCAATATTTTTTTCACTATTCTTGCGGTTCAGAACTGCGTATGCAAGTGTATAGTGTAGTGTATCAATCCCATAAGAAGACTACCGCGGTTGGCTTCTAACTTCTTGAAATAGAGTGTTCCTTCTTTACTCCCAATTTAGTCAAAGCTAGTTCCTCAATTATATTATTGAGATGTGTCTTTATGTAACTCAGTGACAAGTTACAGAATTACCACGAACCAAAATGCACCCCTTTCATTTTCAGTCTATATTCCCGAGGATTACGCGTGACCAACCTACCAATCAACTTGCATCCAATCAGCTTTATTTTTCAAGTGACTTCTCTTTCCCTCTTTTTACTTTTGCTGGTCTCGATGCATGTTTTACTTTTACTTCAGTGAAAGTCGGACAGTCGGACTCTATAAGAGAGAGAGAGAGAGAGTATGTTCAGGATTAAATAACCTAAAAATGTTCTATCAGGGGTTAAAAAGGAACAAAGCAGTTATCGCATTTGTACTCTTTCTGAATGCATAAAAGTTTCGCTTTCCCAATGCGGTACTAGACTGTGGAAAGTTACGGTCTCGTTTGTATTTCTGTATTGTTGAAATTTTGCTGACAATGTTTTTACTAGCTCTGGCTTTCATGACAAAATTCGCCATTTTGGCATTTTTAAGCTGTGAGAGGAGCACTTTAATAGTTGAATAAATTTAAAGTTTTTTAAAAACAGAAATTTCTCTAAAAATCGTTAAACTTGCAGGTAAAGTTTCGAAGCAAAACTGACAATGTCAAAAATATTTTTGAACCAACCCAAGCATTTCATAGAGATGTCTGGCAGCTGCTGAGACTGTAATTGGATTCGGTGGTTTTTTCACCTCTGTGCTATTGCTTTGCATAAAGTAAGTTGCTAAGCAGACAAGTGATATCATGATGTATATAGATATATATTTTTTATGTCTGAAACGATAAGAGCAAAAATGGAAAAAACGTTTATGGAAGTGCAGACTCACCCTCGTAGCGAATCGTAAAAAGCAGACGTGCCTGAAAAAACGAAAAATACACATCCAAGTGATGGACGAAATCTTATGTGCAGTGACAAAGGCTTTTGCACGTCACTCCTCATTTCGTACAGTCGCAAACATGCTTTTCTGTGACTACGATTTAGTATGGTAGAATTAGCTACAAATCACATCAATATTCCGAAAATTCTGACTAGTTAAAAAAAAATAGGGTAATAGTTCCAATGCATGGTAAGAAATTGACACAGAATTAAGCAAGTAGAAATGTTAAAAAGAGCCCCTAAAAAATGGTAAAAATTTCCAAAATACGTTTTCCGTGTCTAGAACAAAACCAAATAATCGCACATAAGAAAATGTTCGCATTGAAACTGCCACCTTATTTTTTTTGAGCTAGTCAGAGTTTCCTGGGCCGAAAAACTAATTCTACCATACTACTGGTCATTTCTTTGCATCAAAAATTATTCTTGACTGAAAACAGTGGAATTCCATAGCTACCTACGTCACACCAATTCAGTGCATACCCATCGTGCACGTCGTCAAGCCCAGCCCGCCATACCATTACGGAGTCAAACTCTTCAGTCTTTTTGGTCTCCTTGTCCGGCCCTTCTACATCTAGTTCCCTTTGGTCCGATCTTTCAGAGAGACGGATGCTGGTGACGAATTATACAACTTACAACGCTACAGCTGTGGTTGGAGGTCGAGTGGTTAATTAGTAAAACTACGATACGACTGTCAAGTGAAGTTTTGGAATGCAATTAATTAGGGGGTTTTTTTTTCTCCCAAGCATAATTTATAGAGATTTGTTGGCTAAAAACTTGATAATGTCGTACATTTTGAAATTTGCCAAATCAAGTTATTTATTTGGTAAAGATTTTCAACAACTCTATTTCGCAATCAATCTAGGACATAGTACGCATGCAAAAATTTTTTTTCTTGGTTTCAGTTAAACTGATAGAACAGATCAACACAATGAATACATATTCACATACTATCAACAAAAAATACCTCCTACTGAAAAGGTTTTTCTTACGATATGAAATATTGATTTTTTTCGTTAAACAAATATTTTCTTTTTAGCTATTTGTCCTTAATACAAGGAAAAAATAGTAAACACGTATTTAGGGAGATCTTAATGTTTTCATACAAATTGATGTGAATCTCGCAGAGTTAATGAAAAAAGTTTTATCACACATTCAAATGAATTACTTTTTCTACTGACTTTCCTTCAGTATTTCTACAATTCTACTTCATTTTTGGAGAAGTAAATTAGAATTAAATTATTTACTATTGTGAATAAATATGATAATAAAAGCCAACATGCAAGTTACGATCACTCATTTTTCTAGTAAAAACAATATTAATTTTTTAAATATTTATTTAGTACTGTATTACAGTTATTACAATGTATAAAAAAGAATATTGGTTATAAGTGATTAAAAGGTTNAGTAAATTAGAATTAAATTATTTACTATTGTGAATAAATATGATAATAAAAGCCAACATGCAAGTTACGATCACTCATTTTTCTAGTAAAAACACAAAGCACTTCTTGTTATGATTGTATTTGAAAATTGACATTTCTCCTAGCCGTCATTTTTTCTGAATACAAGGTATCCCTATAAATGTAACAAAAGATTTTTATTTAAAAAATGACATTAAATGACCAAAAACTCCCTTAATCCGCTTACTTTTATTAACATTTATACTAATTGAATTTGTAGGCGTATACTGAATACGTGCAATGATTGGCTTAGATAGAATTGCATGTTTGTTCGTAGTAGGGATATTGCAGAATTATCGTGCTTCTTCACTTATTAAAATTAAATAAATTTATTTGAAGCATTCTACTACTACTCTCTGTGCTATCATAATCAGGCCGGGTGGTAGGGGATGACGACTCATTTAAGAAAAAAATTTAATCCTTTTTCTGTACAGCGTTTCTCTTACACTATTTTGCAATAATTGCAAAGCTTATAAATTTTAAATCCAAATACCAAACGTTAGTCTGAAATATATGTGTGTATGTATAAAATAAAACACGTGAGGCTATCTGAAATACGGTAACTTTACCTACTAATCATCGTTTGCGCAATAAAATAATTTTCGTGTGTCATCGATGCAAAAAAGCTTTAGTCAAAGTTGCTCTGCAAGTAATAAAAGTGTCAAGCAGCATAGTCACGATAATAAATTAATTCGTTTCTTTCCATTTTTACCCTTTTTTTTCGAACGTGGTCATTTTACTCAATCAAATCGAATAAAGTCGACCCTTTGGTAAATCCGATAACTTCGTAAGGAAGAGTGGTGGAGAACGAGGGAAGTGACGTTATCACAAATGAATAGGACACGTGTAGCACGAAAGGGCACAGTGGCCCATGCAGACGTGAAAAAAGTTGATGTGGAGGACGAAAAGAAAAAGAAGGAGTATGTGAAAAACATCGACGCGACGCTTCGGACAGAAACCTTTTGGTGTTGCTTTCAATTTTTGGGTGAATCTGATAAATTATGTGACATATAAGATAAGATAAGAAAAGAAGAAAAGGGGTTCAGAGACGCCATCAATCCTAAAGTGTAAGTACTAGAGTAGAAAATGAGAAAATATATTGTTTTTATTATCGCAGTGATGTGTGAATCTAGTACGGAAATATGATTTAGTGTTTTGAAATTAAATTGTAATTATTATTTTTGTTCAATTTTATTTCTAGAAAAAGTCATGTCTTGACAGCTGATGAAACGATCAGAAGGTCCATGAAAATAACTTTTTATAGAAAATTGAACATTATTACTTCGTGTTTACGCAACTGCTTCTTAAGAAAAACCGAGCTTGTTTACGTACTTGGTAAAAGTTTATAAATTCCTTTTAAGAAAAAATTCATATTACCTTCGAACTTTCATTTAAGGCAATATCGATTCTTACGAATCGACGTGACAAAAAACTTTTTATATAGGATCAAAGACAAAATCTTAGCAAGTTATAAGCTCATTATCTCGAGGTATTCGAGACACGAATCATAATAAAAGCTCACGTTTGACGATGATTTGAACACGTTTGAAATGATACGTAATGGTTTTAGAAATACAGTCCAACACTGATAGTATTTTTTATCAAAGTTATTTCTCCTTATTTCTAATCTAAAATGAACTCCCAGTACAAGCATTAAAATTTGTTTCTTGACTACATAACATCTATGATGTAGCTTAAGTTACCATCTCTGTTTTTCCAAATAAATAATAAAGTAACCCTAAGACTTTGGAAAATCAACATCAGAATCTAATCTACCATGGCATTTTCCATGTCTCAACTCTATTATAAGGAATTGATCGTAAGGTTTCATTGTAACATGTGTTAATAAAATTCTACTCTCTCCAAACGCAAGAATTCAATATCTTTAGTACATCCCGAGCTCCAATTTTCTATGAAAATAATTTTCTCGCTGACATCACTACTTATTAGCTTGTGTACTCATACAACCTAAAAAAAATAGTAAATGTTTTTCTTCTATTCTCCAAGCACTACCGTTGTATTCGAAAAGATGAATATGCGTGTTAAAAATTTACCTATAGCTATCTACTTCTTGGACTATAATATCTTGGAATTTCTTTTGTTTTTAATGTCACTTTCTTTCATTCATCGATTAAGTTTGCCATATTTCACAAAGACTGCTTTGACAATACTATCTATCCTAAAAAGTCAATTCTTTTTATTTGTGCATGTTCCTTTAAGACATGATATTTTGATTTAATTTTATTTAATTTAAATACAAAAATGTGTTTGTAATATCTGTTTCTAATAAAATCAATTTTATATATCAAAAGTTAGTTTTCACTTCTATTCTCTGAATGCCAAAATTGCACAAACATGTTACGGCTGTATCGATTAAAACTATAATTTTTGACTAAGATTGTTATGGAAGACAAATGTCTATACTTTCATTAGCTTAGTTTTCTTTAAGATATAGCACACACTGTTAGAATTTTGGTTCTATTACATATTCGTGCATAAATATTTTCTTTTATCTGTAGTATGGATATAAGGTGGTAACAAAAAAATAGTATAAATGGTGATAAATGATTTCTCTGGAAATGTTACATTCAGATGCACTTTTTATCTTTAAAAGTTACCTACTGCAAAATGTATTTTCTGACATTGATATTAGTCATACTTACAAGCATTGCTGTAGTTTTTTGTACGTAGTAGGCATGGTAAGAAAAAATTACCGGAAATTATTGGAGCAATTAGTAAGACGAGGTCTCTTTTTCCGTTTTAAAGATTTTTTGAGCTATTAAAGTAGGTACTTACATCATTTTAAAAAATGCCTCCACACTAGCAAGATAATCATTTTGATGTAACAATAATAGCTTGCGTTACCAGAAACCTGCTTCAACTCCTTCACAACCACTCTCTTCTTAAATTGAAGACATTTTGCCTCTTAGCGGTCAGGGGTAAAAGCAACACCAGCTGGGCTACAATATATTTTGCACGTGACACTCGTTTAACGCTGTTGACATGTACAACATATTATCAACAAGATAAGCAGTGTCTACAGAAATGTAAGTGCACTTTTGTTTTTTTCTTGCCCATTTATCTTAAAAAACATTTCTGGATGGGCAGAGAAAATTACGCAGTTCATGAAATTTTTTTAAGAGCGTAAAAGAGGAAATGTTGTCATTATTATTTATCGTACCTAAGAAAAAAAATAGGTCTACAATGAATAGGTTAATTATTGTGTATACAAGAAAAAACTATATTGACCGTGACCAAAAAACCGATCACCCAAAAAAAAAATATCATTCGAAAAAGAAACTTCTAGTTTTTCATTGCTTTTCGTCTCTGAGAAGTTTCGATAAAAAATGTAGTAGTGCTATTTGTCTCATAAGTTAAGTTAAGTTTTTAATACATTCTAAAGTCCGTATTGATTATCGCGTTATTGAAAAAGCAAGAAGAAGAAAACTTTTCGTAATTAATGAATGATGGCTGACAGTGTCCACAATTTTTTTGCAATAACAAAAGGTTGAGAAGGGTGGAGGCGTAAGAAATTTTATGGTTATAATGGTATGAGTGTAGTTAAATCTTAGTTTCATCATAATAAACTGAAAAATCAATTACAAAAAAGCTAGAGCCATAAAAATCTTTTAATAACCCTATCAGATAAATCTAAACTTCAGTGGTACTAATAATATTAGTAAAGTATAACTGCCGCTCTAAGCGTATAAAGTTATAAATCAAAGTCTGCAGGTCGTCATGTCGTTATTTAAGACTTGAGGAATAAATAAAAATTGCCATGATGCACTTTTAAGGTGGAATACTGGACTAACTATAATACTAAAAATCTCTCAAATTTGGTAATTATGTGAATGAAATGAGCCTTATTCATTTGCAATAAAAAAAACTAGGGTCAATAGCTTAATTTATCAGGAAATCGCTACTAAAAACTCACCAGTTTAACATGCAGTCTAATGGGATTCATCACTAAAACGACTGTAACTCTGAAAGTAAATGATAAACTTTTGAAAAATAAAAATGGAACTTGTACCTGTTTTTATAAATAATCTTTTAGAATTGTAAAAATTACACGTAAACTACTATTAGGAGAAAAGTGATTTATCGTGATCTGCTCATGCACAGATTGAAATGATTAGCTTTTATTATTTTTTTTATCCATATTTAATAACTTTTAAGGCTGATAAAACTCAGAAATTTTAATATTTCATATAGGGATTCAATCACCATTACATTCAACAAAGAATATTTTTCATAATGCATAGAACCTTAAAGGGCCCCTCGCTTGGTATTGCACTAAACGCCCAAGCCACCTTAATTATTTCCTGTTTATATAGTAGAACAGTCATTTTCAAAAAATTTGTTCAGATTTAACAAAAAAAATATTATTTAAATCAAGTCAAATATTGCACATTTGAGTCAACCAAAATAATTAACTGTCTTTTAATTTTTTTGGAACTAAAAAAATATTGCTTTCACGGAACCATATTTAACCAAGTGTACAACTAAAAATATTAATAAAATTCTAGACATCTTGGTAGTAAAACATACAAAGTCTATTGCAATAGTATGGCATTACATTTCTTGGTTAGAACATTATGATTAATCGAAAGCATGTGCGGTACAAAAAGTTCTTCGTATTATGGATGCCAATCTGTTAATAATTTTTATAAATTTCTTACTCCAAAAAAGCATTGAGAAGCACAAATTGACGAGACGTTGATTTCTAGGTTAGAGGCAATCTGGCGCAATTGCTCAAATAAGTAAGTAAGCAAACCTTTTTCGCGAGTATTAATCGTGTCATTTATTCCACCGAAGTGCCATTATGCCAACATGTTGATCGTGAAAGAAACAAAGTTCAACAGGAAGCCAGGTACTTTTCTTTTGTACTTGTGCAAGTTTGTTTTCAGGAAGATAAGAGCGATACCATGATTAAAGGGGATTCAGTACATAAATTAATTTTAATGTACTTTGTAAAATACGAGAAATAAGAGTGTTTTTTCTTAATCGTGTTTAAAAAATGTTTGAAAAATATTGAGAACACTAAAAAAAATAACAGGTGTATACGTTTGTTTTAGATTATTATTAAAATTTTTTTTTTTATTTTGTTAATATGTAACTTTTATTATTTCTAAAGAAAATTATTGTCTTCTACAATTCTACAAAAAAGTTTAAAAATTTCTATTTATACGTTTTTTAACAATGTTAGTATTGCAATCAACAAGTGCCTTGAACATTTTTTGAAACTTTTACCTTAATAGAACGGAAAACGATAATCAGTTTCATGTATAACATTTTTATTTAGTAAGTTGCAAGATAAAAATGTAAAAAGTGTTTTGCGTACATGCCAATAAATGTACAGATATAGCCACTTAGCCTTGACTGTACGATCGGTACCTTGTATGCAGCCATGATGCATATCTTATGTTTAAGGCACGGCTCTTATGTATAAAACGCATGGCAAACAGAGTAGCCATAAATTTTTCTCAACTTGTGGATTACAGATAAGTGCTCATTAGCAGCACAACACAATTGTAGGGAGCAAATAGTGCGTTATATAGGGTACATTTCGAAATATTAAAAACGTGCAGTGTTATCGACAATTTTTTTTCAGCACTAAAGTTCCTTTTAAAACATTACGTTGACATTATATTACGACAATTTTTTGATATATCAAATGCCCTGTTTGAAATCCAAGCAGAAGTTCAATCCAGCTCTCCGATAGCGCAATTAACTTTGATAATTAACCGTTACCCTACCTGCAGAAGTAAAAGTATGTTACATTTCAGTTACATTATCATAAACATTAAAGATATTTCAACCCTCAAAACTCAAATTCAATCGCGTTTTCATACTGTAAGTTTCCATTCCTATTAGTTATTGTGATATTAATTTTTATCTAATCATTTATTTCTTAACACTATGGATATTTAAAGAAACTGCCTCAAGACAAAACGACAGTCGGTTGGGTGGTCGAAGACCAGTCCTATTAACGAGTTCTATCCGGATGACAGAGAAAAACAAATTAATACCTGCAAAATTGATAACTGTAAACGTGAAATAAGGTAAGTGATATTAACAAATTAAAAAATGGAAGCCTATAATTGTGTAAAATAGTTAGTATTACTTTACAAAAAAAGCATGCAGATAACCTGAATAAACATTTACAAGCCTTGAACGAACAAGAGGTAGCGCAAGTCGTAAAATTAAGAGATGCATGTTAAAAGAATTATAAAATAGCAGACATAAATAATTTTTTTAATCTCTTTAAGAGAAGCTTGTCAGAACGCAATAAAATGAGGACTGTTCACATCCAGCTATTTTCTCTATTCGAAGATGAATCCTTCAAAAACATAATACATTCCAAAGTATCGGTACTCTCAAATGTGTTTAATTTTCTTATATCATTAAATGATATGCAGAACAAAGTTAAAATCTAGGCAGAAAGAACGAGAAAAATGATGAAAGATGACTTAAAAAAAGGTAAAAATACTATGCATAATTTTAGAAAAATTATCTGACAATATTTTTTTGAGATAATACGCATCTACTAGCTCCAAGGAGCCAGTAAAAAAAGTAAATAAAGGTGGTAGAGTTTAAGTTAGGTTTCATTTTGCATGTTAAAAAACAAAGGGCTAATCAAATGCCACATCGTAATATCAAAAAGATCATGTAACATTAAATGTAACGAAGATCTCTATCGTGCGTATCACCTTGAAAAATATTTTTCGTTTCTTTATTTCAGTTTTAAAACATGGACTTGTTAGTTAAAAGTAGTTTTAATGCTCATTGTATGTAACCGTCTCCAAGTGAACAGGGTACCCAATACATCTTGTGCACGTACAAAATAATATGCATTTATACCCAGACAAACCAGAGTAAGAGAGCTTCCTCACCTTAAGTGTGACTGAAGCTCGGCTCCCACATGATACCTGGCTGGTTGAGGATTTTTCTTACGCGTAATGATACGTGTACATGCAGTTTTCATTATTCAATTTTATTTTGCTTGTACAAACCACTTTATATTTATCATGCCTTGATTTTTGTCACTAAATAAATGTATTATAATCTTAAATCAAAATTTTTTGTTAAAACGATAAATTTAGTAATAACACTTGCCAACAACTTTATCAAATACACCGTAAGGTAGGTAGGAGATGTTATACTTATTAATCTTTTTTTTTAATGGTAATACAAAGTCTACTAAGATTTTTTTTTTGACGAGATAATTACTAAATACGCACACTGTGTATACCACGGCACAAATACAGTTTTGCTACAAGGTTTTAAATTTATACATGGCACTAATAAATATAGGTAAAGAAAGAGAAGGAATCATAGCTACAAAGAAGTGGAAACGAATTCATTTCGTTTTCAACCACTAGCTAAGCTCTTTAGTACAGCGTGCTCGTGATCTTAGCCGTAGACGAACACAACTGATACTTGCACTAATACGCAGATGTATATGATGCGGTGGTAGGATTGATACAGCGTGTCCAAATACATAAGAGGTGGAAAATAGAATGACACCAAAAAGCTGCATAGGCTTGTACTAATAAATTTACTTAATTATTTTAGTTTACTTAATTAAAATTATTTAAATTTACTTAATTAAAAGTGCAATACATAAAATGAAAAAAAAAATTATTTATTTAACGATTACTTCCAAAAATAATTTTATTAAAATATTCTTCGTTTTATACTTTCAACTGATATCAATGTTTTCATAGCATAAGGTAACATTGATATTTAATTTAATGTATTAATTCTAAAGACGACGTTCTTTAGGAATTTTAACTCAGATTTTTTAGTATTGTTATATATTGTGCGTGAAGACGCAGCAAACCAGAAACTTTTTAGATTGTCCAATGTAAAGAAATTTAAATTGAAAACTCGTGAAAAACTTCACAATACAAATCGTTGAGAAAAAATCTGCTACTGTATAAAAGTTACTAAATAAGTTTCAGAGATACTGAAGTCATAGATTCAAAGATTGAAATAACAACTTTAGCTATTGTACAACTGCAAAAACGTCATACTTTTGACAACCATTTAAAAATAGTAAAGCAAGTTCTTTAAAAGCATGAAGTATCTTTTAATAATATTTATACATGTACGTCGGATAACGGATCAAAGATAGTCACATAATTCGGATTACTTGAAGGAGAACAAAAATTTTATCAAGAAGAACAAGAAGAAAAGAGGAGAAGACAAATAAGTAAAAGTAGTAGAAGAAAATAAAGATGAAGAAGCAAAGTGTGAGTTTAGAACGAGTCTTGCTAGTGTAGATACAGTTAATGCAAATGATCCATACGATGCAAAGATGGAAACAGAACTATTACAAAGCATGTGATGTGCTGCTGACACCTTGCAGTTATGCGTCACTATTAGACAAAAAATCTGCTGTTATCTTAAAGGTAATTATAAAACGAATATTATGTTAGCCTTGAGTGCAATTCCAAATATACGGGCGTGCGCACACACACACATTTTCATATTACATAGTTACTCTAGTGGTGCTGCACACACATCCTTCCCACCACTATAAGAACTATCTTGGTGACTCCCTCTTAAAACGGGAAAAATGTCGCTCATTTTGTTAGTAATAAGATATCTTAAAAACAGCTAGAGCCCTGCACCTCACGAACTTCTACCTCTGGTAACTCCTAAACACATTCTTAGACACCTTACCATTGATTCTACTAGATAAAATTTATAATATTAAGTGTCTAAGTGTGCATTGTTGTGTGCATTGTTGTATGCCTGCTAATGAACGCTATTAGTCATATCTCAAAATTCTTTGACCAATTTCGTTAAACAATAAATTATTTTTTATCCATGTAATCTAAAAGCTTACAGTAACCAGTCAAAGAGTTTGCAGCTAAAAGAGATCTCATCATAATATACGTAGAACCTCTCCACCAATTAAAAAACCGAATACAGTTAGAACCTTCTTTTTCGTAGAATTTCTAGTATTATACAATACATGAAATATAAAGTGTTTAACTGCAAAATAAGAAATTTTTTGTCAAGACATCATGAGTTGTGAGTGATAAAAAACTCCTGAAAAACTCATCAAATAAATACAAATAATTAGTACTAACCCTGACTTACCGTTTGATCTGTAAGCTTAACTTTCAAAACATAGCGACAGTAACAGTCTGCAATGCATATTTTACAAACTTCACTTTAACTATGGCTTTAATGTCAAGAATATCATTACTTTCTTTGACTTATTAAATGCAAGCTCTGCAATAAACAAATTACTATTATAAATATATTATTAACACTGAATATTTTTTAATGTATTACATGCATTTTTTCATGTAAATTTAAGTTTTAACGTATTCCACGATTAAAAGAAAAATAAGAAACATCAACATTAACGAAAAAAAAAAAACTTTAAAAAGTCATAAAGTCAAGATGCAACAGACAAATTTTTTTTATTTGTCTAATCTTAAACTATTCTTATCAGTTGTAATCAGCATATAATAAAATAAAAAAAGATTTTTTTACAATTCGTCAAAAAAGTGATGAAATATCATTTCCTACGTAAGCTTTCATATAACTGTACATACAAACATAGCCTATTATTTAATTTTATGTACGTACGCTCTGTAATAAAAACCAATGAAAAAATTTTCTCGCTCATACAGAAAACCATATAATACTTTCCATGATAAAATAACTTATTTTGGTAGAAAATTTATCTTTTAAGACTGTTATCAAAGAATCTCTAAAACAATTATAAATAGCTCAAAAGTCATTTTTGGCATAAAAACTTTTACAGAATAAAGACATAAAAATTGAAAAACACAAAGACAGATGAAATTTTTTTTGCTCCAACAATTTTTAGTATTATATAATAAATAAAAAATATACTCTTGTTTATCGAAATTCGTTAATGAATCTTAAGATATGATTAATAGTGTTTATAAAGGGGTATGCAACCATGCACACTTTAATACTTAATTTTATAAATTCTTTTTGTGAAACCAATGATGAGGTGCCTAACAATGTGCTAAGAAGTCATCAAGGGTGGAAGGTAGAGAAGTGCAAGGTTATAGCTATTTATTAGATATCCCGTTACATAAAAAATAAGCAATAACTTTCCTTTATTACAAGAAGGTTACCAAGATAGTTTTTAAAGTGGTAGAAAGGATGTGTGTACAGTCGCACTAACATAACTTTTATATTTAACTTCAGGATAACAGCAGATTTTTGGTCTAATAGTGACGCATAACTGCAAAGTGTAAACAGCACATAGCACGCTTTACAATGATTCTGTTTGCATCTTTGTTTCATGAGGATTATTTATATTATTGGTATCTATACTAGCAAAACTAGTTTCAAATTTATGGTTTGCTCTTTCTTTTGTATTCGAATCTCTTACTTATCATTCCTTGTCTTCTCCAGCCTTGTCTTCATCTTATTCTTCTTCATCTTCTTGATTGAATTCTTGTTTTCCTCCAAGTAATCTGACTTATTTGACTACATGTAATCCGTAATCTGATGTACACGCATATATGTTATCAATGATCAAATGTTATCAAGTACTTTATGCTTCTAAAGAACTTGCTTTCTTTTTTCTAAGTTGTTAGAAGTATGACGTTTTAGAAGTTGTACAATAGCTAAGGTTCTTAGTAGAATCTTCGTATCTGCAATAAATTGTGCATTTATTTTTAGGAAAAACCGTCCATATTAGGTAGCTATGTCATACTTTCAGTGTATGATTTCCACCAACACCAAAATTTAATCATTTAATTTGCAAAATTTTAAACAAAAAGTCTTGTAGTAAAAAGGTTTAAATTTCTTATTTTATTTGCTGCAGTTATTTTAGAAGTCTTAAAAAATGCATACACGTTTGTCTTATCGAATTTTTTACACATATTTTTTATAGGGATCTTACGTATCTACCTAGATCAAATGTTATTTTCATTTTTCTCTTGCTGTAAATTCATTTCAATACCCTAAAACTTATGCACTATGTAGTGGCAGTGCAAGCCTGGTGACTTGTGACAGCAAAGCTCGTTACTTTTGCAAACACGTCGTTTTTAGTATACGTGCACATTGCCTACACTGTACCTAGTAAGCACATAACACATAAGCACGATCAATGAACGAATAAAGGTGTAGAACGTGGGTGCGAATTTCCTGTCGAGCATGTCTTGGCTTGCATCACCGAGAAAAAAATGTTTTCAACCTCTTTATCACCTTGAATTAACCCTAAATTTTTTCCCTTCACTGTTTATTTCAAACGATATCGTATATTTTATTTTCTGTATACAACAACCGTACTTAAATCTATTCCTAAACATACACACATACACACATACTACAGGCATTGATCGACCCAATAGTTATTGGGCAGCATCAAGTTGACTGGTAATCATTAGCTTTAAGGTTCGCGTTAGATTCATGATGTCCCCTTGCTTAAATAGCCTGGCTTTCTTTCAGGTTGACACGTACTTAACTTAAAACTTTATGACAGCTTCCTTTTTTAAGATTTAGCCCTACAAAAGTATTTGTCACGGTGGCCAAACTGACTGACTGTGCTTCTGCTACCATGCTTAAGACCCTCTCCTGGATCTACATCAATGGTTTTGTGAGTATTAATCTCTTATTAAGCAACTACTATACTAATGTATATTATAATTCAGCATCAGGTCAATAATACTTGTGAGTGACCGTCTAGTACTCTGTGGTTACAGCGGTAGAGTTACAGTCTCGTCGATCAACGAAGTTAGGATAAGATTACATGGAGGTTTGACTGTGTTGCCTAAGCAGAAAATATAGAATCTTTCTTAGTATGTAAGGCCAAGAATAATAAAAGGTATTATTTTGTTTGCACGTAGTTAAGTCAAAAATGAGATACTGTATGTAATGTATTTATGAGGGAGGTAACATCGTAGTCGGATGCAATATTACTAAAAGATAAACCTCAGTAGCTTGTAATTTATTATTCACTAAAATATACTTTTAATTTTTATTCTGGCGGCTGAAAATTATTGACCTTTTACTATATACTTAATGCATTCTTAGCATGCTATTGGGTATAAAATACGGATTTGCATTTGACACGTTATGGAGGGTACGACAGAGATTTGCAGGACTACCTAATTAATAGCAAATTTAACGACAAAACTATTGGTTGTTGTTAGATGTGTCTAAATGCAGTAAAATTGGAGATGTACGCATAAAAAAAAAATATAATGATTTTTTATAAATTGGTCAATAAATGAATGTTTCCAGCTTATAATTGGCCTAGAACTTTTATCTCTGTATTTCTGGAAAAACTTTGTGCAGAAACTAGTTGTTTTTTTCAGTGCTAAAAATTAAACGTTTTTTCGTAAATGTTGAAGCTTTGGAATATGAACTACTGGGAAAATCTGTAGAAGTTAAAATTGCGACAGGTAGAAAGTGTAGGCTATTACTATGTACACTGATGTACAATTCATTTATGTAACGATTAAAAAAGTATATAAGATACTGAAGACAGTTGAGTGATAATAGCAATGTAAAACAGAGTTATTAATTCTAATAAAAAATGAAAAATAAAATATCACTAATTTCTGTATTAATTTAAGCTTCTATATGTCTTCTTCTTACTAGTGAAGGTGGTATGTGATTGACTAGAGCTCTTACCGCCTTTGAAGGCTAAAGTTTGTTTGCGCTATCCTATATTATAAGCAGCTCTAATTCTGTATGACCAACACTGTATCAGAAAAGGGGGAGTTTTTTAAAAATAATTATGGCAACTGAAATATTATAAAAGATCCTGTTTTGTTTTTATACGTATTAATAACAAACTTAGCTCCAACACCTGATCGATTTTAATGTTTTTGTTCACTGGTAAACTATCTAGTTTTTCACAATTTTAAGCTTATGATAGCTGTTTTTTTAAAGTTTACTGCAGATGCGTCTGCTATTAAAATGTTCTAACTTTGTTTAAGAGACAGATGGACTATTCTCTTGAGTATCATTTTCTTACATACAGGTACGTATGCATGTGTACACATATGTTCTTGTTTGGATACATTTCAGTCTCATTGTGAAAAACGACTCTTTTCCTTCTTAGGAATCAGAGTAGTTGTTATTTATCAATCACTGTTTAATTTCATATTATGACCGATTACGCAATTATAACTTGTTTCCATGATTACAAGACCGACGATACTTAAAGTTTAACAATAATCTATTTATTTTTGCCGTTGAATTTTTTAGTAGCTAAGGAGTACAAAAATCTTTAAGAAAAAATATTCAGGTATTATAGCTAAGGGCTTTATCAATAAAAATTTTAATAGCAACTGCATTTTTTGATAATTTAGATCAAAGTACAATTTTTTTTTTCTTTGTATGTTTTAACTATATTTTTTATGGCTTACATATAACTTTGCTACTGTAAATAATATTCGTTATTGCTTCTAACAAATAATTCTTAAAGGTTACAAAATATAATAGAATTATTATCTATACAATGACTTGTCTCCCTGAATGTTAAGTCTACAGCCATTTGCCTTATGACATTTTTTGACTTAAATTTTTTTCTTTTTCTTATCTTTTTATTTAATACATCATTTCATTTTATTTTTTGCTACTACTATTAGATACTATTATTTTCGCGTTTTCTGTGTGTATTGTAAATTTTCTTTAATTTTAATTTACTGGTGTTGTATTTAATGTGGTGTGACCAGGGGCTGCGAAGATTCAAGTGAAGTTAGCAGTTTAAGTTTGTACCTCCATGTCTCTTTCCGTGTTTGCATTTTCTGCAAAAAATTTTACCACGCATGCTTTTTTTTATTTTATCCACGCAAGATATTCTTACATCGTCTTTTCTTAAAATTTTGACTTTTTTTTGCATAATCAATGCCAGTTATTTAATACGGGCTTTCATATTTGGCGTTAAATATCCCTTGAAATGGTTCTTTTAACACAAAAATTTTAGCACATACCACTTCTTCTTTACGATAGTATCCCGTGTTGAATTTGTGGTTTTCATAATACTTCGACCAGTATTTTACTTGCACATGATTTATTGCAACGATGCTTCCCATCTCTGTCAATACAATTACCAGCTTATTTAAATATTGGTTCGGAGTCAGACCATTAGGTGATGTTTTCAAGCTAGAAGGTGCTCTTGCTTTCTGTGCGAAAACAAGCTCATGTGGTGAGTATTCAGTACTCTCATGATCCGCTGATTTATGTGAGTTCATGCACAACGGTAAGTGTTCGTCCCAATAAACTTCTTTCTCTACATAGGTCTTTATGTATTTCGCGAGTGTACGATGTATTCGTTTGGTGGCCACATTCGTCTGAGGGTGAAATGCTGTGCTACCTATTTTATCTATTTTAAGCAATCTTACTAGTTTGTCCATGCTTTTATTCATGAAATGGGTACCTCGGTCGGATAGTGAATGTTCTGGGGGTCAGAAGTATGCTATAAACTTATCGGTAATTGCCCTTTCAATCTCTTTTGCTGTTTCTCTCTTTACAGTTGCAAGAACAATAAACTTCGCTAGCCAGTCCTGCATAGATAAAATATTTGTGTATTTATTCACTGATGGTATACTAATTGGTATGTAGTATTATAAGTTGTAGTTTATTATTATTGTTTTAAATAGTCTTTTTAGTTTGTCTGTAATTAGCATGGCTTGTTTTGTTTTTACTCTTACAAGTTTCTTCGTCTAGCATGAAGGGCACCCCGAAATGATTTCCCTTACGTCTGGGTGCATATTTCTCCAGTAAAAGTTTTCTACGATCCTACTATATGTTTTGTTCATACCTCTATGCCCGCCTATTGCTACTTTGTGGTACTCGCTAATGATTCTCAAACTTTGATTTGTTGGTAGAGTTATTAGTGTGTTCGTGTAGAGCACTGTCTCTAATGTAGTGTTTTTAAATACTTCTTTGAAAATGTTGGCAAAATACCCAATTAGATGAGATAGAAAATCGCTAGATCACTTACAATTCGAATTTCTTAAATGCTGTTTGTAACTATTACTTCTTTAAGAGCTTTAAAACATTTTAAAAGTTTCGATTTGAGTGCTATTTTTTCAAAATACTCCTTTACACATATGTGTATGACTGTTCCGTTTCTCTCTTTAGTAATTTTAGATTTACCTACGACTTTGTCCTCGATGTTCATGCACGTTGGGTTTATGTACTCTTTTTCATGTAAGGCATCTATCGCTTTCATACCTGATACTGATTCCATTACCGTTATAATTGACAGCTTTTTCAGGGACCTAAAGGGATGGTTCTCAATCTTGTTTAGTTTCTGGCACAAGAGTAGATCTTCCCCTTTTTTTGGTGCCTATAATGGCCTCTTATTTAGCAGGCGTGTTCTGCACACTGTGTATTTTTTAATCGATGGTAAGAGTATTGCTCTGTTAGTTTATTCTCGCTTTCTATTTCACATAATGCGTTATTCAACTCATTAACCTGCTGTACTTCTCCCTCCACTGTAGTTTCAGGGTTTTTGTCATCGCTGCTTGTCAGCTGTTTGTCTTCTTCCCGTTCTTGTGTTTGCACACATGTGTCCATTCCTGCTACGGTGGGATCTTTCTCCATTTTCGATGAACTTTCGTTATCTCTTCTCCACTTATGCCAGTCTGTTCTTTTGTCTAGCTCTGGCACACTTGCATTTTTCACGCCATTCACTACTATTGCTGTCATCGTTAGATGAATCACTTCCTGATTCAGTGCTAGATGTTTGTATTAGGGGAATTTTATTGGCGGTCTCGACGTTACTTTCTAGATGAAAGTGGCTGACTTGTTTTTGTTCCTTGAAATACGGTAAGTATAAATATAATTTCCCTGATTTAATTTGAGATGTACGCATACGTTTTTCGTGAATTCATGCGAAAAAGAATATATGTATAGATGTACATTTCCTGTTTGAATATTTTGTATGAGTTTTTAGTATATTTTCTGGTTTTTCTAGGTCTCTATGCCTTTGAAGGTATTCTGAATTATTTAATATCGTTCTAATCTCGTCAGTCGGGAGCTCAAGTTTAATAAAAATATGTAGGTACAAAATAGGCAGTTTTCCTGTAGGTCGTTTGGTAGCCCTGGCACTTTAGAAAGTACTTTATCCGACTGAATGCATTTACTCGTTTCTCTTCGTCTATTATCGTTAAAATACCCTAACTACTTGCCTGTCAGCACCGTTATAACTGATGGCAAGTTGGGCTCCTTTATTGTTTAATCCCCTGGTTATTCAAACTATACTTGATGAATAATTTTACGCAACGTTAGGTCCATTTCTTCCCCTTTCTCTTTCGACGTCTTTTTCTCAGGTATATTTTTGTTGGGCTCCCACACGTCAATTCTTATTCTCAAACTTCCCTCTACAACTTGCCTTTTTACGTTGATCATAACTTACGCCCACAGTTCGTCTGGTTTTTCCATCAACAAATCGTGTACATCCAGTTCCTTGTCTACTTTTGTTGTTGATGTAAAATTTGTTTCTATACTCTCTGAGGTCTTCACTGACCTTCATTCTTCTTCTTCCGTATTTTATGCCGTTGGACTATTTGACGTTTGTGGCATCTCACAATAAGCTATTCCCTTCAACGGGTTTGTTATTAGCGGCGTAATTAAGAATTTCGGCTTTTGTCTGTTTAATGTATTCATCTGTCTCTTGCGCAACTTTTGCTTTCTTTTCTCGATCAATGCTGCTGCTGGTGTACTCGTCGTTCTTAATTTCTTTTAAAATCCTGGTTCTTTGATAATATAACCTAATTTTCCATCCGTCATTCCTTGGGAAATAGGATCGTCCCCTGCATTAGCGATCGGTCTTGCCATTTTTTCTCTGGTGTCAACCTTTCCTTATAGCTTTTTCCTTTTCTTTCTTACAGTTTTTCTCTTATCCGATTTCTCTAATTTTGAATCCGCTTTCCCAGATGTGTCTTTGTTTTCGTGCGTATCGTTCCCTTTGTCAACCTTTGCTTTTTCTTTCTTTTTTTTTTGCTTCATCATCTGATGTATCTGAGCCTGTGCATAATATTTCAGTGTACTGTTTATTTTCATTCTGTCCCTCAAAGAATTGTTTTTTCTTTTGCACCCTTTTATCTGATTCCTCTGAGTCCGGGTAATCAATTTTTCCTTTTTTGGTATTTCCCTGAATAGGTTGTTTACGGGTCGCTCGTATTTTAAAAATTTCGTGCTGGAGGCCTATGCTGATATGATCCTTGGCATGGCCTCTCAGTGTTTATTTTTCTCTCTTTTATTACTGGAACTGAGAGAGTACGTCAGGTGCTTTGTTTGAAATGCTTGGCCAATATACTATTTCAAAATCGTTGGCTCGTACTTCCACTTCCAGCCTGTTTAATCTTACGTCAGGCTCCATTAACGTACGATAATGTTTAGTGGCTCATGATCTGTGACCACTATAAATTTTCTCCCCAATCATCGTGGTCAAAACGGTTTTTTTGCGAGCACTATAGCCAATAGATTCTTATCTCACGTTTGATAACGTAATTTACTTACTCGGAGACATTTTGAAGTATATTTACACGGTCTATCTTTTCCTAGTTTGCCTTGGCTCAATGTTGCCCCTATTGCGTGATCCAACGTGTCCATTGCAACTATAAAGGGCTTGTTCAGATTAGGTGCAACGAGCACCGGCTCACTAGATAAAGCTTTGACAAGTGTCTTATGGGCTTGCACTTGAGGTTCTTTTTATTCAAACTCTGTTTCTTTTTTGAAGAGCTTGAAGAGTGGCTGAAAATTTTTTGCATAATTCTGGATAAATTGTCCGTAGAAGCCGAAAAACGCAAGAAATTGCTTAATTTTTCTGTATTAGATGGTCTCTAGTATTTTCTTGCTGTCTTGATCTTCTTTGGATCAGTTTTTGTTTGCCTATCTCCAATAATATTCCTTAACACTTTCACTTTCCATTTTAGAAATTGGTACTACTTAGGTTCGATGGTCAAGTTAACCTTTGCCAAGCCATTTAAAAGTCTAATAAAACATCTTCTGTATTTCTTAAGGTTTTAAGCAAATACCATTCTATCATCTAGGTACAACTGTATTACATTTTTTTGTAAACTGCCAAAGCGAGGGTCATCGCTCTTAGTAATGTATTGGGTAAGTCTGTACATACCATTGGCATTTTCCTATACTGATAATGCCCGTCCAGCCCAGATAACACCGTTTTATGTGCATCCTTTTCGTTAATTTCGTTTTCAAAAAACCCTGGTTTAAGATTGAATACTGTTATATATTGAGATGATGCAAATGCTCAAGTTTGTAGCTCGGGAAAAGTAAAGGATAGCAGCTTCCAACAGTACTTTCGCTGAACTGTCTAAGATCAGTAACTACGCGCCCACGCTTCTCTTCGTCCGGCCCCACATGCTTGGGTACGAACCACATGTCAGAATTGTTCGGCAATTACGATGGCTTACCTATACCTTGTTGTGGCAATTTTTCTACTTCTTTTTTCATTTGTTTGCTCAGCGCTGGTGGGTACCTATAGCGCTCAGCGGTCGTGGGTTTGTCAGCTGTAGTCTCGATACGATGTTTTAATATATAAGTGGCTCTTAGCGGTGCTTCATCCAGACTAAGCAAGTAAAGATTGTGTTCGGGACATGTAATTTTTTGTCTTCGTTACAGCTGGACTCGTCAATAAGTTGCATTTTTTTTTACGCGAGCATTTACCACTTGCTTTGGTTTGGCGTGAATTTCGAGCATCTGTGGCTCTAATTCTATTTTTATGCTTTTTAATTGCACAATATTTTTCTGGGCACATAAACGGCCATTATACGTTTTAAAAATATTCTAACTAATTATACCTTCCACATTAATTGAAAAATAACGTAGGACCACATGTTATATACACATGAGGCTATTAAGTGATATTTCTTTACCAAACGTGCTACGATTGCCACGCGTTACTCCAATGATTCTAACTTGGATCTTTTTGCCCACGAAGTGTCTAAACGAAGGCTATTTTTCTTTACAATCAGTATATCTGCACCTGTATTGGCGTGAAGTTGTATTTTACCATTTTGTAACCAAGAGATTTTCATACATATAAGGGGGGTCTTACCTGCTCTTAATATATTTATGATTCTTCAAGAGGGTTCATATCTACCATTTTTTCGGTCTTTCTTTTCCGTTTGTGGGCTGTTTTGAAGCGAATCATTTTTGCTTATTATCCTATTGACGTACGCGCTCGTAGTCAGCGGTTCTCTTACCTAAATTGACTTAAAACGACTATCTAAAGACTTCTCTTACGGGCTGTATTAGGCTCGAAGTACTGCTACTGAGCTCCTATGTCTCTACCTGCCATGTAAATGCACCTTCGTGCGTTTCGTTGTCTATTTATGCTTTCTACCCCTTACCACTGACCACGCTTATTACTTTATTTCCTATTGCTGAATCGTCGACATTTAGGGAGCGCATCGAGCATCATTGAAGTTAAAATTTATGCAGGATTAAGTTATCCTTACGTCTTGCGATTACTTTCTAAAATGCATGATCTCGTTTCCTCATTGTCAATCCTGGTTATTATAACCTGTTTAATTTTGATAGTGTCCCTTATTAAGATTACCCTTATTTGTAGTATTATTTTCTGTTTCTATTATAAAGATCTTGTTTCTTCCCATTTGGACGATTATCATTATCTGCATAAACATTCTGTGGCCGCTGGCTGATTTTTTCTGTTGATATTAATTATTATTACGATTGAAGTTGAGACCATTTTGCCGCGTAACATAAGATGACTTATTTTACGTAGTTCCAGTCTTGTTCTCCCATGTGGCAGATTCTTTGCACGGTTTATTTGGTAGTTTATTAGGGTTCGTTATTTTTTTAGTTAGCACATCTTTATACAGCTTTTTGCATTCTCTAGTTCGATGTTTGTAATATTCTCTAAACTATCAGCAACATGTATCGTCTTCCCCAAACCCACTCACTTCATATTTTGTGTCTGTGCTTTTCATTGGTGCATCAGTGGTTGCTTATACACCTATTTTTGAATACCTTTTATCTCTGTGGTAACTTTCCGGTATTGCATAGGAATTGTACGGTCCTTGTCTTGTGCTACTCAAGCCCATCTTGTTGTTTACGCTTGTGGCAGCTTATATAGCTTTCTCTATCGTTACCGATCTAAGTCCAGCTATATTTCAACTTCATGGTGTCCTGAGGCCGTACACAAATTACTTAGCCACTTCCATGTGTAAATGGTTTTTTAGTACTGTCTTCTCCATTTCCCCTAGGTGTGGATTTGAATCATGGGTCATCAGCGTTAACATTTTCAACTCTGCTTATACATCATGTTCTTACGCCTCTCATGCTTTTAAATCATCATGAAAGTGCTAGTAAAAATTCATTGACCGTATTAAGTAGTGAAAGCCACGCACGAAACTGGTTTGCAGCTATACCCTTTAACTAACCCCCTAAGATCTCTATAAAATATTTTTCGTATGACCACGGATTTGTTGTTTTCGCTATCTGTACCATCTCTTCCGAAAGTTGAAAGTTAATTGGATCCCCGTTAAATATTGAGATGCTTCCCGATGTGCTATTTACCTGAGCTAGTATGTTGTGTGCATTTGAAGGCTGCATGTATTCGGCTTGCTGGTGTTCTACGGGGCTGGTATGTATGACACCTGGTTGAACCAGATGTTCGTCGTATAAAAGGAATTTCACACTTACATTACTGTCTCACAGATCAAATAATAGTTCCCTTTGTTGGTATCCTGCACTTTAATTTTGAACCTCTGTCATTTTGTCAACATGTTCTAAAATACTTAATTGCTTGGTACGTGCAAATCTCTCGTATCATTGTGCCATACATTCTTTGGGAATTTGCGAGGTGTTTTGTTGGATTTTTGTTGTGTATTGGAATTTCCGAGTGTGTCTCCCACGTGTACTGCCCCATCCCTCGTATAGACGCTTATTACCTATGCAGCCCCATACTTCGCGTCTTTAAGAAATGACTCACCTCCAACGGTATTACCCATGTAAAAAATTTCCGAACTCAGCCCTGCTACTTGTACAGTCCTTGGGAAAGTTTTTTCTTTCACAATACTTGGTTTCATTTTTTTTTTAAATTTTCGCATTAAAAGGCGCTTTTTTGTTTATTTTTTTCTTTTTAGGATTCCAGGCTATGTTCCAAAAATAGGGTCAGTATTTCTGACTTTGACTCGTTTTCCAGATACGAGGAACTTCCGTCCTCATTACTTATTGCTTCACTTTGCACTTTTCCGAAGTTATGCTTTCTAGGTAATCAACTATTCTTCTCCATTTTACTTGATTTCCTGCCAGTATGGGAGTGCTTCAGCACTTATGAATTTTAGTACGATTCTTTGCGTTTGTATTTTAAGATGGTTAACCTGGTGTATTAAAATAGTTATTGCGTGTCTTATTTTATTATTTTTAATTTATTTATGTTCTCGCTTTCATCCCGATCAATTTTCTTTACGATCCGAAATCTTTCTGACACACAGTAGATTACTTGAGTGACGTGCCACCGATGTTATGAGGAGAATATCAAACGCAAAAAGAATATAAAAACAAAAATAAATTTGTATCGCACTAAAAGTCTTAACAAAACCCCTGAAACAGTATAAATATACTTGCTTATTTATAATCTTAAGTCAGAGATAAGTAGAGAGATTGCTAATGCCAATGCTACGATGCAAGATGACTTTTTGGCCCTGATTGGAGCACCCCATCGCGGCCAGCCGTCGAACCAGGCGCATATCTTACTACTCGTATTGAACAGCGTGCGCCTACGAGAAGAGGAGTGGATTCGCGTGGAAATGATCATATAGGCACACATTTTGGAGATACGTGTAAGGGGCACACCGAATGTGTATCTACGAGGAAAAAAGGGAAACCTAATTTTTGCTCTCGCTCTTTTTCTTTTTTCCTTACTTTTAATGCTTATTTTGAAATTCAGTATTATTTTGAAAAAAAATTTTAGCTATTTTTTTAAGGATGGCAGTTCAGTTATAGTCCTTAAATTATTCTTTTTTCTCATAACTGTTATGAACTGTAGGGCAAGCTCTGGAGATTATCAATGAACATAAATGGCTTTAAGATTTCTGAGGACCGAAGTTTCGATAGCTCAGTTGATCGATGCTTATGCCACCGCTCGAATTGTTTTACTATCATGGGATCGATTCCAGCATTCTGTAAATTTTTTTTTTTTAATGCAGTTCATCGGTTTGGTTAGATTTCTTTTATTTATGTTTTGTATAAATTTATTAATAATGTTGCCAACTTTTTATTTTATTTTTATACGTGTAAATAAATATATTTTTTATACTAAATATATTTAATAATTTAGTAAGTTGATACTTTTTGTTGGCAAGGCCATTTCGCAATTCCATAGTAATGAAATAAATTATTTAAGATATAAGTATAATTCGTACATTTCAAAACTCACAAGAAATAACAAACATCTAATGCAAGAGTTAATAATCAATAATTAAAAAAAAAAAAATTAGCATGCTTCTAAAGCATACCAAATTTTCAAAAATATGTTATTAATTTGGTAAAAAAAAAAAAAACTACAATTTATCAGGGTGATGCAGAATAATTAATATTTTATTTTTCAAATCAAATCGTTAAGAACAGTGTTTTTTGTTATAACGTATTTTGATTAATTTTCATGGATACCTAATTATCGTACAAAATATTATCAATCAAAATAGCTTAATCATTTCCTTAAAAAACCACTCACATACACTTACTATAACTTTATTAATTGAATAACAAGTAGTTGTTACCACACGGTATAGATTGGGAGGAACGTACAAATTTTGCTGGTAATAATCATATTTAATGCTATTGTAATAACAGTAAGTTTTCTTGTGCTGGAAAATTTATTCTCTCATTTGTTTATTGTATGTTTTTACTGATTGAAATTTCAACCTGCAGTAATTGCAGTAGATGGGCGCTGATGTGATTTTTTTACATTTTACAACGAAAGACGCAAATCAAAATGGTAAGGCAGTTTTTTATAACTTTTCTTCTGCCTTTGAATTTTTTGTCTCTTAATATATTAGATTTTTATAATTTTTTGCGAATTTTAAAATGTACAAATTTTACTTACATCTTAGAAAATTTATTTCATTATTATGAAATCGCGAAATGGCCTTGCCAACGAGAAGTTTTAACTTACTAAATTATTAAATAGATTTAGTTTAAAAAAAAGATTCATTTTAACGTATCAGAAAAAAAAAGTTGGCAACATTATTTATAAATTTATGTAAAGTATAAATAAAACAAATTCAACCAAACCTGAACTTCCATCCTTAAAAAAATAGCTAAAATTTTTTTTCAAAATAATACTACATTTCAAAATATGTTTTAAAAGTAGAGAAAAAAAAAAAAAGAGCGAGAGCAAAAATTAGTCCAGTATATATACGTTATACTCAGTTGCAGTCAAAAGAGAAAAACTTGTGTCGTCGCTTGCTTTGGCTGTGCGCTCAGATATATATCTATAGTCAACATTTCCACTTTTCTCCTCGTAGACACACATTCGGTGTACCCTCTTCACGTCTCTCCAAAATGTGTGCCTATATGATCATTTCCACGCGAATCTACTCCTCTTCTCGTAGGCGCACGCTGTTCGATACGAGTAGTAAGATGTGCGCCCGGTTCGACGGCTGGCCACGGCGGGGCGCTCTGATCAGTGCCAAAAAGTTGTCTCGCATCGTCGCATTAGCGTTAACAATCTCTCTATTCATCTCTGCTTAATTACTTACTATATACTCCCAGCTAGAACAATGGTGACCAAGACCCTTAACATCCTTGTTTGCTCGATCTCGTATTTTAGTTCCATGTATTATTCTGCCCTAGTCCTCATTTGGAAGTTGCTTTTCTCCACGCTTCGGCAACTCCTTATTACGCTGATCCCTCTTGTAATAGTTCCTTTTTTACTTCGTGGCACAACACTATGTGTGTTTCCCAAAAATCGTGAGAGTCGATACTTCACCGTCAACAACGACCGAAAAAAAAGCTTACTTTTATTTTCTTTAATCGCGATGACCATCCCACTTCTGGAACCAAATTGTCACGTAGGGTTCTGTGGCCTTGAGTTGCTCACAAAGTTAACAGTTAAGGAACTAATATCAACTTCTTAATTTATCTTAAGCGAGAGAAGAGCGCGTTGCGTGTGTAAGACCTTCGTCATTGGATCTCACTCACCCAAATTTGGATCACACTCACAATACAAATAACTGCAAGCAGGACAGAAATATTTGATAAAAATCTTTTACAGTTTGTCAACGTTAGTTATACAATAACCGTTAAATATTCTTGTTCTGGCTGCCCACCACATTACAATACAGAAGTTCATTGTTGTAATAATTTTTGTAACATTTGATTTCTTAAGCATGATAAATTAATTTAAAAATGGTTAACTAAACGTTTTGGCAGTGGTAAATGTTACCCAAAGTCGAATATGTATTGTTTAACACCTATTACATTTTGAACCATACGTTTTATTTATTTTTTGATATTATTGTAGCAATAAGTGATGTTCGGAAAACTTGTTTCCTCTTATTTTTACTTTTTACACTGCTAACACTAGTTGCAAATATTGTAACGCAGTAAGAAAAAAAAAAGTTGACATTCTGATTAAAAAATTTTGAGTACGTTGATTTGCTCTTAAGATTTGTAGATTTCTCGTGGCTAATTGATAATACGTAATAAATTCATCATGTAACTTTTTTGATTAGAGAATATTAAACTTCTCAAAGTATTTTTTGTACACCAAAACTTGATAATTACGAAAAGGTTTGTGCTGGGAAAGGAGACGAGTAAATAATGTTAAAGCATGTTTAAAAAAAACTCCTTATTTTCACGAATTTTAAACATTCTTATTCAAAAGTTATTATTAAATAAATTTTTTGTTTATTGGAAGTCAATTGCGACCTAATCAAACAATATTTTTTGTTTATGAAGGCAATATTTTTTTACTAATACTGCTAAATACACTTGAGCTTGGCACTGATCTAATGACAAAGTTAAAAATCTTAGTGTAGGAATTTATCTTTATGTAAATAATTATACGTTGAATAAAAGCATACAATTGTTTTGGCTTATCTCTTTGCATTTTTTTTTACGTGACACCTTTGCTTTTAGTATATTATTCATTAAATTTTACCGATACACTGAAATTACTAAATTACTTTGTGTCTCAGATGTTTTAGCTGACAGAGAAAACAAAGTAGTGTGGGAAAAAGAGAGAAAGTAGCACAAAGATTTTGTGTGTCGAGTAAATATGCATTCAATAGTATAGTGACACACATAGGACAGACACACGATAAAGCAAACGATCCTGTTGATCGCATAAATTTGGACGTAGTAGGTGTACGTTTAAGGCTTGAGGAGTTGAAGGTGGAGTCAATGATTCACCGTTTGAGTATATTGTAGGTTATAGAGTACAGAGTATAGTGTATACAAATACTGTGTATTTAGGGTTAAGTGATTGAAAAAACACGCGAGTAAAAATATATTCTCTAGACGTTAGTTGTTAGTGACGTATGTAAGTAATAACTGTTAGCACTGCAATGGTATCTCTTACATTTAATGTGCAAAAGAAGTGTTACAATATTGTTAAAAAAAACTGTTTTTCTACTTCAGGTATTTTAGAGGGTCAGGTGTAATCTCAGTAGAAAAAAAGGTTTACATCTGGTACACGTCTAATCAGGGCAAGGACAAAAAATCTCTCGAACTCTGCTTTTCAGGTCCCTCAGGCCTAGTACCTTCCCTAGCAACATGCGCCACCATATTAAAAAATAACCATTTTTTTTCTCGGGCACGGTACTTTGCATCCTACGGCACACTCTTCACCTGTTATTTACTGATCACCTGTAGTGAACCGAGAATGCATATACGTAATTATTGTGTCTGAGCGTTGAAAAACCTTAGATTGACGTAAAAAAAATATTACGTTAATATAATCATAACCATGAGGATATAGATATTCAGTTACATAACAAAAAGCAAGAGGTTAAATTGCAAAGTAGTTGAGAGTTTTTTGTTGATTAATTTTTTACAGTGGAACATGAAAGTGATGTTACATACTTCACAGTAAATTTTAAGACATTTTGCTCCGATAAAAATATTTAATCAAAATATTTTATCAAATGTCTGTAATTATAAGAAAAAAAAAAATTAATTCTTGTGAACTTAAACATTTTGCCAGCAAAAATTGTATTTTCCAAATTAAGCCATTACAAATATTTCCGTAAATTTTGCATACTTTCTTCCCTAACATACCTTGTTGGATTTGTCATTAAAAAAAACGGATTTAAAAAACAAAGAATACTCCAGCTTACTCTGAAGACAAGATACAAAAAATTGGTGTTTTTCGTAATAATGGACAGGTAATTAAATTTTTTGTTCCAAAATAATATCTGTATTATCTTTATATATTTCTGCATTATACTGCCAGACAACGTCATAAATTTCATTGAAAGAGAAGCTAAGAATAATTAAGAAAGTCATATTACGACAGCCAAGGCAGCTTAGCACTCCCATCTGTACCCCTCTTTTGCAACTCAGGGGCTGACTGATTGCAGTGCGTATGGGGAAATATACAAGCTGTGGCTGGCGTTCAAATTCCAATAAGTTGTACACAATTATACAGTTACAAACGTAGTATTCAACGTTTAATATGCCTCATTAAAAAATTTAATACAAAAAATTATCGTTACAAGAAACATATATTTATTAAAGTTTTTATGAACATTAAATTTGAGTTTTTTTTTGATATATTAAAATCTCGTTTTTTATTTATAATTAGCTTTCGCGTTCTATCAGTCTCAGTTTTATAGTGTTTTCTATCGGATATTTTCTGTAGGGTTGAAGGTGTTTACGATATGGTAAATCGGCGTAAATGCATTCTTCTTCATTATTTGAAACGAGCCACTCGATATTAAAGAAATTGTTTCCCAAGCAGTATTTATTTATTTCTGTATTATTTAAGCTATTGAGATCTCTATTTAATTGTTATAAAAGATTCTTTAAGAAAACATAAAATAAAAGGCTAACTTTACTTTTAAGCGCCCTCTGCATTAGAAGAATGAAAGTATTTATTTTACTGTATGAATTTTTTTTCAGTTATGTAATGAAGATATACTAGGTGATAATTCATTAGCCAAGCATGTTCAATGTTTAATACTATGTTTGTAACTGTATAATTATATTCAACAACTTATTGAAATTCAAACACCACCCACAGCCCGTGTTGTGCCCCTCGCGCACTGCAACCGGACGTCTACCTAGTCGCAAGAGAGGGTTACAAATGGGATTGCTAAGCTGCTCTGGCTGTTATTATGTGACATTACTGACTTTTTCTAAGCCTCCCTCTCAATAAAATTTACTATGTGGTCTGGCAGTGCGATGCAGAAATACATAAAAATAATACACAAACTTTTTTTGCAATAAAAAATTCAATTATTATTGTATAATTACAAAAACCACCAATTTCCTGAATCTTGGCTTCAAAATGAATTTGAGCATTTTTTTTTTTAATCAGTATTTTTTCATGAGAATCCAATGATGTTTATTATGAAAAAAAGTATGCAAAACTGACTGTAATATTAACAATTGTTCAAGTTGCAAAATATAATTTTTGCTGGCAAAACATTGGCATTCCAAAAAATCGATTGTTTTTGTTTGGTATTATTACCAACATTAACTACATTTAATTAGTAAAGATGAATGTTAATAAGCGGATCGCAAATATTACTTTGAAGTTTCACTTTATAAAATTATATACCAAAACGCTGACAATTGTTTTGCAATTTGTATAAATAGCTGTTTGTTATACACCTACATATATATTTATACAAATATATTTTGCCATGCTTATGTTTAAATCAATATGATTATTATTTTTTAGGCCAATCTGTAATTTTGCGGTATTAACAATTTTTTTCTGCATTTTTTTGCCATTGACACGTTTTAATCAATTAATGATGTATTTGCAAAAGTATCTCCTTTATATGTAACATGACAAAGAGATTGGCAGTCAAAGAATTTCTGTAAGAGCAATAAAAGTGGAGATATAAGCAAAAAACTAAATAAAAAACTAGAATTTTCTTATGAATTGTTGAATAAATTAATGAAGCCGACTTTTGATTTAGACAAAACTATTTTTTCCATATTTCTGGAGAAATTCTAGAAGGAGATTACCAATTTTTGTCTACTGGCAAACATAAGAATTTTTTTGTCTATGGGCAATGGACTAGCAGAGTTTAAGCAACATATGAGAAGCTCCCTCTAAGTATGTACCAAACATCACGTAAGAAGTGAACTTGTAGCGAAAACAGTGAAATAAATTATTTACAAGCAAAAACAGCGTTGCTGCGTAAGTGAATGCAGTAAAGACAAGTACGAAACTAAGGCATGGCTACCAATTCATACTATAACCGACAACGGGAGACAATTTTCAAACGCAGATTTCAAAGAATTTGTTAGCAAACTGGGAATGAAGCATACGTTCTTATCCCATTACCACCTGGCTACATATAGTGGTGCTAAAAGTTTTGTTAATTCGTTTCAAAAATAAAGTAGATAAAATTGTAAAAGGGAAACGATGCGATCAAATTGTCTCTTTTCAAGTACTAAAATTGTATGCACTGCGGCACAGGCAAAAACGAGCGTGGTTAATATAAAAGTGTGAATTGCGTACACATTTGGATATACTGCACCCAGAGGCTACTAAGAGTTTAGTTGAAAAAAATTAGCGCACCCAGAGCAATGCATACGGGTTACATAATGTTGAATTTGTACCGGGTCAAACGTAACGCTCGCGAACTACAGCGTAGACAAAAAAAAGGTGCATGCCAGGAGCAGTTGACAAACAATCGTTACTATCAACTTACACTATGATAGGCAAGCTGGAAATCATGTGCAAGTAACTCAAGAACAAAATTGTAAATGCAAAGCCTGCGTACAAGTTACGTCATTCCGCAAATGTTGCTTCTAAATTAAAGGGCAGAGGAGTGTAATGTATTGTGAACGCGTATACGTAGCGATTATTTCCAACCTTTGACAAGTTTCGTTGATCATGTAACAACGAGCTCGTTGTTACGATGTGGCAGTGTGTGATTGCTTTGAGACTGCCAACTTATCAGATGCACCAAGCATGCTGCGGTGTAGTACAATGCCCTTTACCTTTATTAAAACCACTTAATTATCAACCTGTGTTTTATTTAAATGCAGCCCTGATACATTACACCATCCATGGGAGATACTTAACATTTCAACCCGCTGGGTGAAATATGTTTTATTACAGAAATTGGCACGATATTTACGTTACAAAATTAAGAAATTTAAATATTTTATACATTACCTATAACTTGGTGATAAAAATGTAGAAAAAGTAAATCAACGCTTTCTCTCTGAAGAAAAAAGGATAAATTTCTGATTTACACAAACTCAACGCAGGAAGGAGAAATAAAAAGTGATGTTCAAATAATAAGACAATCATTTTCTGCATTCAGGTATAAACCTCCTCATATAGTGCGAAACAGTTTTCTAGTAGACACGGAAATGTTATCGGTGATAATATCTTTCAACCACAGACAGGCCATTCAAGTGCTAAAGAAAGCGTTTTAAAATTAAAAGAAAAAAAAGTTCAGTTAATTGAAGTAGACAACGTAAAGTTATAGTTTTACAGGCTTGTTATGATGTGCATGGGATTAAATAAACAATTTTAATCTTTTTTCCTTGAAAAATACATGACAGAAGTAAATTTTCACTTCTACTTCTAGTTCCAAGCATGGATCAGTAAAAAATGTAAACTTTTTATTTTTACTACTTTATTAGATTTAAAAAAAAAGCACTTTTCACTGTATGTTAATAGATGCCCTTGTGCATTCTAACATAGCACCATATCTTTGTTGCCCCAATTGATCTGTAATAGTACAATACTTTTTACTTTTTAAATATTGTGGTATGTCACTTTTTTTTATAAAAAATTTTTTTCATTTCTTTTAATATTAACAAACAAAATTTTCCATCATTCTAGTTTTTCATTTATTCTTGGTTGACTCATAGAATATTCTATGGATAAATTAATTTTTTCTGTGCCTCATCCTTTCAAAACTGTTTCACTTATCAAGAAGCGGGTTTTTTGAGTTCAATTGCATTCACTGATACGTATTTCTACCCTATTACATATCAGGTGATAGTATACGCAAGTAAGAATAAGAAAATATAAGCATATGTGACAGTTACAAGTGTGACGCTATAGATCTCGTCAGCGCAGGAAATTGTTATAAAATAATTAGAAGATTCGATAAAAACGCAGTCTTGTATTGGCCGCAGTGTGGCAGCACGTCGTGCCATGGCTGTACTCTGTAGTTTTGTCATCTACAAAATGTTTTTTTCAATGATTTATTCAGTAACAAAATACTTATTAAAATCGCACCTTGCAACTAAATATTTTTATTTTAAGGATGATTATCTGTTTTTAATACATTACAGCCAGCTCAGGTTATTCAGAACAATATTGTTTTATATAAGGTTTATCTATACATATATAAATATATACACACAAACATCGTCCTTTATGAAAATATAGCTTTATACGTGAGTACCCAAGCACCAACTAACTTCTGAATTAAATTCTTACTTGATCAAGGCATTTGATAGAATCTTCGTAGGTTTCTTTAGATAAATGAGAAAATGAAATGCTATTTAAAAATCTCGTAGCTATTTATATTAAACAGAAAATTTTTACCAAGTGTATTCAAATTTTAAATAAATAAACTAGTATGCTAATACTCAAAATTAGCTTATTAAAATGTGAAATCATGCCAGAAATTAAGCCATTCAGTATTAAATGGATTAAAATTTGGCGTGTAAGGCAGTCCTAAGACTTTTAAAGATTAATATTTATATTAATCAAAGAGTAGGTGAAACCAAAAGTGACTTAAAAAAATTGTGGAGATCGTAAGAACAATCGCAAATTCAAAAACATTAATAGTTTTGATAGTATCTTAAACAATAAAAGAAAAAGAACGTTAGTAAAATAACATAACTAATTAAAAGACAGAATAATTGCTAAAACATGGTGTAGGTGAACTTTTAATTTGCCATGTATGTTAAATGTGCCAAAACGTACTGACTCAGTCAATGAACAGCATCGGCACGTAGTTAGAGACCTTAGATAGCTTAACCAATTTACTGTTGAAAATTGCTATTACTTTCCCGTTTAAAAGCAATATGCACAAGTGTTTGGGTAGAGGTCACTACATTACTATTACAGATGTGAACCAGTAATTTTTTTAGGTTAACATTCTTGAAGATAATGTGCATAAGACATCACTGTCCGTACTAGATGGTCATTTTTAGTATCAGAGAGTGCCAAGGGGCCCAAGAACTTCTGAAATACATTCGTGAAAGTAATAACTACTTCTTAACAGATTTTCATCTATATGAGATTGAAATTTAAATTATATTATGGCATTCCACCGAATCTTGAAGAACTCTGGACACATTTTATAACTCAGAGACTTGTGTAAATTTGATGAAATGCTAACCGAGTAATAGAAATACGAAAATACCAATTTGTAAGATAAGATCAAATGTACCAGGACACACTTATTAAAATCGACAAATAAAAAACAGATGTTTGGCAATCGAAGCAGGAAAAAATATCAAAACTTACAAATACAAAAAAGATCTTGGATATGTCAAATGTTATGGATAGGTAACTTTTTACTACGCAATATTTGCTTAGCAATTTTCTCAGCCCTTGAAAAAAAAGCAGAGTATAAATGTAAGGTGCAGTATAAATAATCTTTTCAAACACTTATTATTGCATTACGCAGCTTTCTCCACCCAGTTTAAAAAGCCCTTTATCATGATAGCGAATGCTTTAACTTTTGTACTAAGAGCAAAGTCATAAAATAGAGAGCTTTTAAAAATATACCACATAAGAACGCCTCATGCTGTATTCAAGGTAGCGAATAATGCTATCAAACCTATGGAAATGAGTTACTAACAACATTATCGTACGTCCAAGCATCGGTAATTTAAGCAAAGGTAACTGACTACATTTTATTAAAATTCAGTAATTAACTTTAGTCATGTCGATAGTTATACCAACTAGTAGACGTGTAAGAAAATAAAGCACTGGATAATACCAATACAGTAGCTTAATCTTAAGAACCATAATATTTCTTACTAAGATTCAAAGGTCTCGAATGATAAGGAAAAAAAAAATATGTATCACAACAAATTTAATAGAGGAAAGCTAGAAATGGGTACAGGCAGACAGTCTTGTAGTGAAGCTGAGACAAGATCTACTAAATATTTAAGATGAAGGAAATCATAAGAAATACGGGTCAACCATAGAAGAAAATTATACGTCATCATCCAACAATAAACTAAACAGTAGTCTAAGCCAGAGCAGAAGACAAAAAAACATTTCAAAAAGCAATTGATGACTAACTGTCGTACATATGTGGGAAAAAAGCGTAACGCATGTAGAAAAGAGTGACACAAGACATAATATATCAAACAGTTTGAGGACCATATTGATAACAGGGTAAAAAATAAACTTTTTACCGATGTTATGGACGAAGTCTTACATGTGGGAAGATAAACAAACTGAATGTTACGTTAATATCAGAAAGATAACCAATCATAAATAGTCCATGGATCTCCGTTCAGAACGAAGGTCCATTCGCTTTTTGATAGACGTTTGATGTATACAGTGATAATGTAGATTTGATATCAAATTTAATATCAAGATGATAAAGATGAATTGAAAAATGTATGATAAAATATATTTATCGTGTATAGAATCAATAAAAGGTTACGGGAATTTTTGTAATAAAAAAAAAAAAAAAAAAAAAATTTATTAAGATTCAAGCAACTAAACTGATCAGTGACTTGAGTATTCATCACGTTTCTTTACACTAGTATATTTTGTGTGGTGTTGGTCCTACGTGATAAAAAAAATATAGATTGTGGCTGTGTTGCTGCAATACAAAAAAGCACAATTCTTCTTGTTAACTTTACCTACGGGCTCTAATTACACCTGGTAAATCGATATCCATATTTTACTGTAATAAGTATGAGTAACTATATAAATACGATGACTTTAGACAAATAATCTGAAATCAGCTTATGTTTCATGTTTAACTTAGAATGCGTACATATGTATTTGTATTGCAACAAAACATCGATATTAATATTGTCATCATTAAGTCACTGGTATTAAGAGATAAATACTTATATTATAAATATTTAATAAGTATCATTTACAAATGAAGTTGTGCCGTTAAGAAAATAAATAATAATAATCATAAAAAAACAAATCAAAAGATTTCGTAATAAAAAATAAGTACATTTATAAATAAATAAGAAAAAAATAAAATAAAATAAAAATTTGCTGTTGTTGTCATGTTGTCATAGACAAAACATATGTTTTAATTTTTTTTAACCTTATAGGACATATGATAGCACCAATAAAAATTAAATTCATTAACAATCATGAACCTAATACATGCTTAAATCACTAATTATTTTAATCAGTCTAGTCTCAATAGTTAGTTTTTTTGGTAAATAAAAATTTTTTTCGTAAGACTACGTAAGGGAAAATTCGTTTCACTAACGGTGCAACCTAAAGTAGGTGTATAACAAACAATCTACGTAGTTTTTATTTAAAATCCATTGCATTCTCTTTACTTCAGCACAGAGTAGATAAAACATGAGACGCTATAATTCTCTCTGTCTCTCTTTTCCTGTTGCACTTCACCAACTGTATGCAGGTCCTACATATTGTAAGTAAACATAGGGAAGCACGCTGCTGCATATTTAAATACCTATCTATAACCTACATTAGTTGTTTAAAATCCATTTTTTTCTTGTGGCTTGTTTACTCCAGATACGCACGATACCAAGACGCTGTTTCTCTCTCTCTTTTAAAATCAAGAAATGCTGCTTGTCGTACTTTTAAGCGTACCAGAAAAGATAGCGATAGGGAAATTCGTAATCGTCTCCGTAACCATGCTAAGCTGGCTATACGCAACGCTATTTCTTGCTATCACCGACAACAATTTTTGAACTACAGGTCGCCTCGGGATTTTTGGAACTGTGTTAATAGGGCTGGCCGGTCGAGGGGTGTCATTCATTGCGATACTCTACCAACTAACCTCGATGTACTGAATACATTTTTCATAGGCAATACAGGTGTTGTGCCACTGACTACTTGGACCCCTTCCGTCAAAATCCATGATGATGATAGACTATTTTTTAGGGCAGTTGAGGCATCTGATGTCGTTAATGCTATAAGAAGGGGGAGCTTAAATGCAACTGGGCCTGATGGTATACCCCTACGCTTTTTACGTGATTGTATTCTTTACGTTGCTCCTATACTGATGAATATCTTTGATGCATCACTTCAAAGTGGAATTTTCCCAGCATTATGAAAGCAGTCTAATGTATGCCCAATTCCCAAGGTCAGGAACCCTAAAAGAGTAAAAGATGTTAGACTTATTAGTTTGTTGAGTGCTACTTCTAAGGTTTTCGAAACTGTTGTACATGCACAAATTTTGGAATATGTAACGCGACTAAAAATACTTGATCCACTGAAATCAGGATATAGAAAGTTTCATAGCACTCAATCAGCAGTTATCAAGCTGGTTGATGATATTAGGGTTGCTATTGATGAGCAGCAGATTAAGCTCCTGGTAGCTATTGATTTTTCACGAGCTTTCGACGTTGTTAACATCAAACATTAATATAATAATAATAATAATAATAATAAGCTCTACAGTTTGGGATTTTCGAGCTCTGCCTGTAACTGGGTTGAATCTTACCTCACTGATAGGGCTCAAGTTGTAATTTTGTCATAGGGTGAAAGCTCTAAACCTTTGTATGGACACTCAGGGGTGCCACAGGGCTCAGTGCTGGGCCCACTGCTTTTTTCCCTTTACATGAATGATATTAGTTCTGCAATTAAGCACTGCTCATATCATCTTTATGCTGATGACCTGTGTATATATCTTCATGGTTCGATTGATGAATTGGCGAGTATTGTGCGTAGGATTAATGAGGATTTACATAATATTTTATTATGGGCTCTCTCTAACGGCCTACTTTTCAATAAGGAAAAAACATGTGCCTTATGGTTAGGCTCACGTAATTTTATGAGTAGACTCCAGAAAATCCATGTACCTGACGTTTTGCTTGATGGTTCTATAGTTTAAACTTCTGATACACCTAAAATACTAGGCATTGTGCTTTATTCTACATTGAGATTTCAATCGCAGTGCTATACTACTTCAAATAAATGTTCTTCTGCGCTGTATCGCTTTCGTAAATGCGGATTGTCACTTCCTCGAAATTGTAAGCTTACCTTGGTCAAATCGCTTATACTGCCATACTTTTATTACTGTGCTGGTTTGTTTTTTCCACTCTCTAAGGAGCTTAAAACAAAACTTTCCAGGAGTATGAATGCAGCTATCCGCTTCGTAACAGGAACACGCAACCACGAGCTTATCACATGTGATTACAAAAAATTTAATACGCTTCCCTATTCCCTTCATGTTGAATATCTTACTCTTTTATTCCTTGCTTCAATCTTGCGCAGTGGTCAGCCACAGTATCTATCGTGTAAATTTAAGTTTAGACCTCATGATATGACTGGCACAAAACGGGCATTCCACCAAGATCTGCTTATCCCTCCTGCCGCCCTTAAGTTTCTACATGATTCTTTCTTGGTTAGTAGCGCTAGTGTGTGGAATGGTTTGCCAGTTGCTATACGTGAATCATACCAGTGCCCATGTTTCAATAGTGAACTTTATGAATACTACCAGCTTGTGTTCGGCAACTCGCGTTAATTATTAATTGTTACTATATCTTATTGTGTAGTACTATTTATTTAATTACGCTTTCCATTACTACTGTTACTGATTTTATTTCTTATTCACTACATTTTTTTAATTTTATTATTTTCATCCGTTTTTATTTTTTTTTGTTTTCTTTATTATTTTATTTTAATAATGTAATAATTGTGATAGTATTCTTGGGCGCTTATATTCAGTAGCCCCTTTGTAATGTTTTAATGTATATACGGCTTAGGCTATACAGGACCACTGAGCACGTCTCTGAGTCCTTAGTCTGTTAAATAAATAAATCTAATCTAATCTTATCTCTTTCTCTGTTACAACGTCTAACTTGACATGAAGGGATGACACTCTCTTTGGCGCTCCAAAGAAAAACTACTTTAGGTTAAAGAAAGGTTAGAAGGTGATAAGATAGTAAGAAAGTTAAAATACTTATGTAAAATTAAAAAAATCGTTAAATGCAGCATTTTGTACACAAACTCATGTACACATTTCTATAGTAATCAAAACAATGCATCACGTATTATGCAAGTATCTCTTAGTGTTTATTGACAATAGCCGGAAATGCAACAATATTCTTTCTTGTATGTATGCTTACATGTTAACTGTAATACAAAATTAGAAACACGATATTTAATAAATGGTATAATGGTTTTGCTCCATCGTCCGGCCTCGACTGCCGCCAAAAAAAGAGCTTGACGCATGCAAACCAGAACGACCATTTAGTATACCTGCGTTTGTTTAGTGAGAGTGTAATGCATGTATCTGAGAAGAATGTTATATTCGCCGCTCACTTTTATACATGACAGGGTGGAGATTGGTTAACATCTGTCAAGGTTACCACCAAACTAAGACAGCAGGCTGATTCTTAGTGGCTTGAACGATAGGTCTGCCACTGCCAGCCCTCCCAGTCAGCTGGTTTTCATTCGGGGATCTGAACAGCTCACTTCAAGCTCTAGTCTCTACACGCATACACCACTCATACTCTTGTCCATTTTTTAAAGTTTCCCCTTTTCTATTGTTTCTTTTGTTTCTGGGGAAACACACTCCCTCACACAATAAAACGAATAATCACCTATTTCTTTAGAGCCTACTTCATCCTAAGCCAGGCAACGCAATTAACAACAAGGTCTAGCAGCTTTTAGGGGGTAAGTAGTAGTAATAATAGAAGTAATTTTTTTTTTTCTTAAAACACAGTTCTTTATGTCGCGTTACTCGGGGGGCTAGAATTTTAAAACCGACAGATTTTTTTTTTTTCGAAACGAAAGTGGTTTTACCCAAAGTCTCTACCTTTTAAGTTTCCCCCCTTTCCCCGTCCCCCTCACCTACTGGTCTCTACACACTTCTCCTCTCCCCACTATGTATGTATATCTGCCAACCGTGCCGTGTTCCTATTCTGCACACCTTTACCCACCATTTCCCCTCACACTCCCAAGCAATTAATTTTTTAACAAATTCTAATTTTATTTTCCCACAATAATTTTTATTTCACTTCGAATTTTTTCTTTTACATTACTTAATAAAAAAAAACATTTTCCAACAAAGAGATTTGAACCCTCGACCTTCTGCATGTGAGTCTAGTACCTTGCCCAATCTGCTACGAGCGCTGCCGACTAAAGATCTCGGTTTCTTGTACTCATCGTGTTGTTCTGTATGGTGTATTTGTGTTCAAAAAAAAAAAAAAAAAAAAAAAAAAAAAGAAAAAAAAGTCTCCGGGGACAT